>LR812536.1:49262243-49302370 GCA_903798195.1 Danio kyathit
GAACAAGCAAAAAAATATATTTTGTGAGTGTAGGGATCGCTAAGATGTTACCACACATGTGCCATTCCTATGTAGTTAGGCTTTTATTTCACAAAAAGTACACAGAAATGCTACGAAAGTTGCAAGAAGCAAGAAGGTAGCTGGTTCGAGTGCAGGCTGGGCCAATTGACATCTCTGTGTAGAGTTTGCATGTTTTCCCCATGTTGGAGTGGGTTTCCTCCGGGTGCCCCAGTTTCCTCCCACAGTCCAAAGACAGGTGAATTGAATAAACTAATGTGTGTGAATGAGTGTGTATTCACCAGTACTGGGTTACAGCTGCAAGGGCATGTGTAAAACATATGCTAGATAAGTTGGCGGCTCATTCTTGTGTTGTGACCCCTGATGAATAAAGGGACTAAGCCAAAAGAAAATGAATGAATAATAAGATATTAACTATGACAAGAGAGCGTGCTAACATGCAGATTTGTTGCATGGGCAACTGGTTATACTTAACAGTTCACCCACATTAATCGATTTCAGAGGTTTTCAACTTTGGTGACCTTGAGGGCCAAATTTCAATCATATAAGATACAGGGGGTCACTTATACACTGGAGTCACGGGTCGGTATGTGTCACGACACTAGACAGAGAGGATCCAATAGCAAGTATTTTAATGACAAATGAAAATAAGTATCAAAGGATACCACTGGATGTTCCGGAAACAAAGAAATGTTCAAAACAAAAGAGAGTCCACTGGCCACAGTGAAGACGTCAACCGAAACGCACAGACTGCGAAGGATCCTGAGAGCAACAGACAGGGACAAGAACAACAACGGACTGATAACCAGCAGTAACCACATGCTGGAATATATAGCCAGTGAAACAGGGATCAGCTGGAGGATGATTAAGTCAGCCGATAAAGTCAGCTGATTCGATAGCACGCCGTCAAAACAAATAGGTAAACAAACACACGACAACACATAAGGCATGACACATAACATAGAGAAAGAACACACAAACCCATAAACCGTGACAGGTATGTACCTCGGTTTTGGCATCACAGGTTGGTACTGGTACGGTACTACAGAATAATAACAAATATATTGTCATATTAAGCTACAGAGCTGAAGAGCTTCTTGTAAAGCAAAAATACTAATTAAACACAAAAGTAAAAAAAAAACATTATAATCAGAAAACTAATTAGGAATTTATAGTTTAAAAATAATCTCAGCCCTCTCCCAAAACAACAGAAAAACAATAATTATGTATTAAGTTTAACATTCAGTAAAACTGAAATATCTTTTATTGAAAATGCAGCACGGTGTCCATCCATGCGGTAGATCCAGCTGAGCAATATTATATGTGTGTGTAGAGAGAACACTCACAGACTGACTAATGAGCTCAAATGATGAGACAATATCTTATATTTTCATTGTTTACGAATGAGAGTGACTGTTGTACACTCAAGTCTTTTGCAGCACTGCATGTTTAGAAGCCGTGTGAAGATAAAGCGATTTCATCTTTCACCCACAGCAGCACTCATTTGTCACACATACAATCAGTTTCAGAGAAGTGGACCAATCAGAAGAACTCGGAGGCTGGACTAGTGTTGTACACTTCTGTTTAGTAGTGATGGGAGATTCGGATCATTTTACTGACTCTGACCTTTGAGTCTCGTTCAGCATGGTGAACGAATCTTTTTTCGAGTCATTACGTTCATTTCGTTCAATTTGCCAAAATATTAGGTGACAATTAACTATTAGATAAATATTAGGTTAACAATTAACTTTTTATACCATCTCTATCTTGTACACATCATGCTCATTAAAAGACTACAAATATATCAGTATCATTATTTGTTAAATAATTAGTTCATAAAGTCTAGATTGTTTGCACAGGTTTATTCAGTCTTTTATATAGAGACTACTGTATTCAGCTCCATAAACGAATCAAATTAAATATTTTAGTAAATAACCTAAATATGAACTCAAATAAGTCTTTCAGACTTGTAATAAAATAATTATCATCATTGATCCTGACACCCCGATAAAGATTTCTTAACAAATTAAGTTAAAAAAATATTTTATTAAATATAAAAATATATGATTATAAAATATTTTTTTCCTGTCTGGCTGTTTATGCACAAATTTTAAAAGTGACATTGATGTTCTTGCTCCTTCTGGGAAATTTCTACTAAGTGTAGATCACTTACTTTGCTTATTTTGCTCAATCAAAATGCTTTCATTCTCCAGAATAATTTTAATCATTGTTTAAGACTTAATCAAAACACTAATATTTATTGGAAAATATTTATATCTATAAATGTAAATAAATGTAAACCTTGTTTAGTTATGCTAAAAAAGGAACTAGAACAGTATTGATACACCATTCAACATCTAGTAGCCTAAAGACTGATGTTTAATCTCCTAGAATTTGTGCTTGTTGTTTTGTGTTTAATAGGCCTATTCGTAGATATTTATTTCCTTTTTATGTGCCCTCTCGTTTTCCCCTTATTTATCACGCATTTGTTATATAGGCTACTTAAATTTAATTTATAATTCCCTTATTGTTTAAAAATGAATTATAGTTTATAGAGACTGTATTCTGTTTTATTTGTACTGTAAATCTTTTGTTGTTATTGTAAAAAATAAATAAATGATCACCCATGTGATCGGTCATAATGACTGCCGCAACTTTGAGCCCCGAAGTGTCCAACCTAACGGCTCCGTTTTCAACTCCGCTCCCGCCTGCGCTCGGCTAATCTCGTAGATCATGGATGCAGCCATGCTTCATTTCGAACGCACCTATTATTAAAATGTTACGAGTTGCTTCTACAACTACACCAAGTCATAACTAGAATGCTATAAGAACTTTATAAGGACTCGAGAGATGAATGGATCAAATCTTTTTCTGGCTCTGACTGCATATGATTGGCTTCTGTCTTTCACATGATGAACGAACGACTGAAACCGAGGACTCGAGAAATGAACGAATCAAATCTTTTTCCGGCTCTGACTGCCTATGATTGGCTTCTGTCTTTCACATGATGAACGAACGACTCAAACCAAAGACTCAAAAGATGAACGGATCAAATATTTTTTCTGGCTCTAAATGCTTATGATTGGCTTCTGTCTTTCATGCGATGAACGAATGACTCAAACCTGATAGACGATTTGAAAAAGTAACTAGTCTTCTACTCCAGCTGCACAAATGTGCACATGCGCGAATAAGCGAATCACTCCCTGAGAAGACTCATTCTCAAGTTATACAAAAGATTCGTTCAAAATGAATGAATGAAAAATGTTATGACACCGGGAAAATAGCAGAACCACTGAGCACTGCTGTGTTATGTTTTCCGACAAAAAAACATATGTATTCTGTATTCATCATGAGGGCATGTGAACCGTGACCATTGTACCGTGAATCGTGAGGGTTCGGGACGAATACTTGTACCGTTACAGCCCTAGTGCTTCAGCTGCACTATATGCAGCAACATGAGAGCTGATCAGTCTACGCAGCATTTTAAGGAGCAACAGGCAGGATGTGGTCCACGGGCTTGCCTGTTGAGAACCTTGGATCTATTTTAATACACAGCTCTTTGGAATTGTCAATTCACAACAATCACAACATTCCAAGATATGTTATTCTCAATAACAACCGCTAAAACTAATAACACTGAATAACTGAATAATGTAGGCTGCATTCAGTCGTTTATCTTTCTCAAAGTTTTGCATTTAATTACAGAGCTAGTAAATTATTAAAGCTCAGATCAATGTTTTATGTAATAAAAGGGATAATGTACATTCAGTTATGTTTACAGAATTAAGTAATTCAGTCTTATAAAACTAAAAGTGTGCCTGTTTTCTCTAAAACCAAAATCAAGCATGTGTGATGTCATTAGCATGGTGGCCACAGGATACAGTCTATGACATAAAATTGAATATTTCTCTGAATTTGAACATTCTTCCAAATATTTTAGGGTTTTTGTTAGTACATAAGTCAGCAAAATGAATAATAAAGTTCATATTTTAATTAAAAAAACTGACATATTGTGTCTTTAATAGAAAAGCACCCTTAATGAACATTTAATGAGGACAACTGCTTCACTGTAGAAAAAGACGACATGTAATATACATTCAGACACTTTCTTGAGATAAGAAATCATAAAAATGTGCATTTGTCTCATCCAAGTGAAGGAAATGTGGTACTGTACAGTCTCAGAAACTCCAAACATCACAGGAGAGTTATAAAAGCAACTTGAAGTTTCTGTCAATCAATTATGCACTCTACACAACATTCCCATTTTCTTTATTCTCTTAAACACAAAGGGATGTATTTCAAAGAAAGTCCAGTAGCCATTGTCTCCATAGAAGATTTTTGTTGAATTCTTACTGTGGAAGTCAATGGCTACAGCTTTACAACATTCTTTAAAACATCATCTTTAGTGTTCAACAGAAGAAAGAAACTCAAACAGATTTAAAACCACTTCAGATTGAGTGAATGGTAAGTACATTTTCATTATTGGGTGAGCTATCCTTTTAATGCTGTGTTTGACATCAAACCTCACATAACAAATGGAAATATGCAGAGTAGAACAAAGGAAAGTTTGAGTTTTAACATCAATAGGCAAATAACTTGCAAATAAGTCTTGTACAAAAGCTTGCCAAAAAAGATAGCTCCCTTTCCCGGTTTATTAATTTGAATGTAAAAGTAGTTTATTTTTTTTGTTAATATCAATATGCTGGTAGTTTGGTGTGAATGGAAATGTTTATTAAGCGTCCTTCAAAGCGCACTTGTCTCCCACACCAAAAAAGTTGGTTAAAAAATCTAGCTTGTAATCGGTAGGGATACATTAGTGCTGTGACCCAGGTGGTAATAACGTTTGCTTGATGATATTGAGTTTACTGGGGGTGAATTTAACAAAGACGTTTTATTTGAAGATGTGCGAGGGATGTGCTAGCAACTGACACTAGATGCTGCAGTCTTCAGTGTCCATGTTAGTGGACCCGCCTCCCAACAGCCATTCAAGTTCCACTTGGAGTACGTGATGGAAAAATTAATTTTAATTGTTATTAAAACAGTGTTTTCTATAAAATGTATCTTTATTACTAGAAACACCAAAAGAAGCACACGCCTTCCTAACACAACCATATCACCCTGCAAACCAAGACCGTTTACTTACTGAAGCTAAGCAGGGCTGAGCCTTGTCAGTACCTGAATGAAAGACCACATGGGAAAACTAGGTTGCTGTTGGAAGTAGCAGAAGTGAGGCCAGCAGGGGGCGCTCAACCTGCGGTCTGTGTGAGTCCTAATGCCCCAGTAAAGTGAAGGGGACATTATACTCTCAGTGAGTGCCGTCTTTCAGATGAGACGTTAAATCGAGGCCCTGTGGTCATTAAAAACCCCATGGCACTTCTTGTAAAGAGTAGGGGGGTGTAACCCTGGTGTCCTGGCCAAATTCCCTCCATCGACCCTTACCCATCATGGTCTCCGAATCATCCCCATCCACCGAATTGGCTCTATCACTGTCTCTCTTCTGCACCTGTGTGTGGTGAACGCACTGGCGCCATTGTCCTGTGGCTGCCGTTGCATCATCCAAGTGGATGCTGCACACTGGTGGTGGTGTGGGGAGAGCCCCCTCATGATTGTGAAGCACTATGGGTGTATGGCCATACACAATAAATGCACAATAAATACACATTACTTACGTACTAAGAAAAGATGGTACAAAAAAACATAGTACAAAAAGAGTTATTCAGAAGGTGGTACTCTGCTTTTAAACATGTGCATTCAATAAGTGTAAATCCTGGGAGCCATATCTTAATCCTCAGAGGAGGAATGCTCTAAAAGAGCTGTGTGTCATCTGTGACAAAGTGGGGCCCTAGAAGCGAGGAAAGAAGATAAAAACCTGTTGTCTGATTAGCCTTCACATCGCACAGTGCAGCAAGCGGTGTTCCTGTAAGACTGTCGGACCTGTGCTTTGGAAGTAAACCTTGTAAGACTTTAGCCCAATCCCAATTCTATCCCTTAGCCCTTGCCCTTACCCCTACCCCTCGTTTTGCGCAATCACATGAAGGGGTAGGGGTGTCCCAATTCTCTTTAGCTTGAAGACGTAGGACTAAAGGAAAGGGCTAGATAGCCCTTGAAACTGAGATTTTCCAGGACCACACTCGAAACCAAGGGGTAATAAAATTTCCCAGAATACACCATCTACAACAGCAGCATGGCTGCACACAGAAGTAAGGAGATTTTTGTCATTATTACGAATTTTTACAACAAACAAGCACATGTTTTACAGTAATACCTTCATAATAGCATTTGGGGCGATGCAGTGGCGCAGTAGGTAGTGCTGTTGCCTCACAGCAAGAAGGTTGCTGGTTCGAGCCTCGGCTGAGTCAGTTGGCATTTCTGTGTGGAGTTTGCATGTTCTCCCCGTGTTCGCGAGGGTTTCCTCTGGGTGCTCCGGTTTCCCCCACAAGTCCAAAGATATGTGGTACAGGTAAATTGGGTAAGCTAAAATTGTCCGTAGTGTATGTGTGTGAATGAGAGTGTATGGGTGTATCCCAGTGATGGGTTGCAGCTAGAAGGGCATCCGCTGCTTAAAACATGTGCTGGAAAAGTTGGCGGTTTATTTCGCTGTGGCGACCCCTGATAAATAAAGGGACTAAGCCGAAAAGAAAATGAATAAATGAATGAATAATAGCATTTGTGTTTTACTGTCATGCTTTTTAAAAAAAATTGCTAAAATAAAAATCGCTACATTTCGCTATCTATAATCCATAATCACAATCATCTCGTATAGCAGTCCAACAACACTTTTACATCTGTCATTAGTTGACACTCGAATACCCTGTCAGAAAACTCTTGTGGCTGGGAATGTTAACGCTGTTTTCCTGTGTTTACATAGATGAATATGGCCACTGTGTATACAAAAATAGAATTGGGATTGGGCCTAAGAGTTTCTTTATTTGAAATGGCCTGACAAGTATAACAGGTATGGATTGCACTCAGTCAGTGTGTCTGTGAGTTAATTTAGAAAACTGAATGAGTTCAGTTTTTGAGCAAATCATTTAGACTAAGTAAAATATTATAGTATAAAATGGTAGAGTTCATTAAATTACTTCAACTTAAATGGAGTAAGTTCACAGTACTCATATAGATTAGTTTTATTATTGATTAGTAACTCAAATGGTTTGTAGCAATTGGTTTCCTCAAACAGTTTGAGTTGCCTTAACTTATTGAGTTTTACAGTACTCAGTTGGTTTGAGTTCTCTTCATTTATTGGGTTTTACTGTGCTCAAATTGCTTTGTTTACTCAAATGGATTAAGTTTACAGTACTCATTAGGATTAGTTTTTGACATTAAATGGTTTGAGTTACCTTGACTTTTTGGGTTTTACAGTGTAGAAAATTGGTTAGGATCAACACTAAGGGAGAGCTAATGACGTAACATTCATTTTTGGTAATATATTCCTTTAACGCTGGATGTAGCTGATGAAATTCAAGCGGTTTTGTGTCAGTGACGTGACTTGTGTGAGGTTTTTTTGCGAACAGATGTCACCCATGACTGCACCAAACTAAAAGCAATTCAAGTATTGATCATGTGAAAAATAACTCTTGCCAAGCCCAGCGAACAAGCCCAGAGGATTTGAGATAATATACATAAATTTGATGAGCTAATGACATTCTAAAATATTTATTATATTATTAGTAGCCGAGGTCGCAGAGATGGTCAAAGGGGTCAGGCAGATTATGAAGATACGGCACCTCAGTGAGACAACAACATTTACCACCATAAAAGAGATCTGACAAGCGCCAAACACACGGCAAGCGCACATACTCGCACACATGCTCAACATGACCACACCTGCAGGAATAGTCCCATTGATCGGACAGCTTTTAAAGGGCTGACCTTTAAAGAAGGGCTTTGCTTTTTCGGTGATAAATCTGAAATATGGAGCCATCTGTGGAGCAGGGGAGATTGGCAGGCAGACAGAGCGCAAGATATTTGGCCACTCCTGGGGTACCGGAGGGACTGAGCGGCCTGTGACCTTATGGCAGGCGCGGGGTCGAGCCTCACTGTAACACGAGAAAGCGCAGGGGTTGGGGTGGGGTCGCCTGTCCGTCTCCGTGGCGACTGGAGCCCGGTCGTCACGGCGACCCCTGTGCACACTGGTCGATGGACAGGCTGGGATGTGGAGGGATGCCACTCCTGGGGATGAAACCAAAGATCTGCTCACACAAAACACACACACCGAAGACTCTTTATGTCTGTGTGTATCTGGGATTCAACCTCAGTATTCATTTATGCAAGAGCTTTTCATTTGGAGTGTTTGAAAATTATGTGAATTTATTTTATTCATATAAATAAAATATGTGTGTTCATATTTTAAATATAATGAAGAATGCTAGGATTTCCGAAATGTCCAGTTACAATAAATGTATTTTTTATATTCTTTATACAAAAAAAGGTTACACTTTATTTTGATAGTCCACTGCAAATATACTTTATTCTTTATTTGACTGTTGGGTTAGGGTTATCAGATTAAGCTAACGTAAGTTGCAAACTTTTTTCTATACTCAAGTAAAAGTACAAGTACTTGCAGAAAAGTTATTCAAGTAAGAGTAAAAAGTATCTGATGAAAATTTTACTCAAGTAAATATATATTTATATATATATATATATATATATATATATATATATATATATATATATATATATATATATATATATATATATATCACACACACACACACACACACACACACACACACACACACACACACACAGTTGAAACCAGAAGTTTACATTCACTCTAAAAAAAGGAACATAACCATTTTTTTTAAAAATGTCTGATGGTAAATCATACTAAACATTTACTATTTTAGGTCTGTTAGGATTACCTAAATGATTTACATTTGCTAATGCCATAATAATGGGAGACATTTTTTTTTTAATGTTTTATTAATTTCTAGACAGTCAAAAGTTTACATACATTTCCTTGGTATTTTTTTAGCTTTGCTTTTAAACTGTATAACTTTGGTCAAATGCTTTAGGTATCCTTCCACAAGCTTCTCACAATAGTTTGTAGGAATGTTGGCCCATTCCTCCTGACAGAATTGGTGTAACTGAGTCAGATTTGTAGGCTGTCTTGCTCGCACAAGCTTTTTCAACTAATTGCCCACAAATTTTCTATAAGATTAAGCTCAGGGCTTTGGGATGGCCACTCCAAAACATTCACTCTGTTGTCCTTAAAGCACATTTTAACTAATTTGGCAGTATTCAATTCAATTCAATTCATCTTTATTTGTATAGTGCTTATACAATGTAGATTGTGTCAAAGCAGCTTCACATGGAAGATTATAGTGAATTGAAACAGTGTCAGTTCAGTTTTCAGAGATTAAGTTCAGCTCAGTTTAGCTCAGTTCAGTGTGGGTTAATAATCACTACTGAGAGTCCAAACACTGAAGAGCAAATCCATCGATGCGCTGCTCTACAGATCCCGAACCATGCAAGCCAGTGGTGACAGCGGCGAGGAAAAAACTTCACCAATTGGCGAAAGCGAAGATTTAAAAAACCTCAAGAGAAACCAGGCTCAGTTGGGCATGACCATTTCTCCTATGGCCAAACGTTCTTGTGCAGAGCTGCAGTCTAGGCGCAGGAAGCTGGACCTCAGCGAAGACTCGTCTGTCCTTGGAGCGTCACAGGAGTCAGTCTCATGCTCTCACTCCACGATGACCACCACAGCAGCTGCTCAGGATACAGCCTGGTCTGAGAACCTTGGGATCATCTCGTCGCTGTATGCTTAGGGTCATGGTCTGTTTAGAAGACCCATGTCTTGAGATGTTGCTTCAGTATTTCTACACAATGTTCTTTCTTCATGATGCCATCTATATACATATATATATATATATATATATATATATATATATATATATATATATATATATATATATATATATATATATATATATATATATATACAGTTGAACTCAGAATTATTAGCCCCCTTTGAATTTTTTTTTCTTTTTTAAATATTTCCCAAATTATGTTTAACAGAGCAAGGAAATTTTCACAGTATGTCTGATAATATTTTTTTCTTCTGGAGAAAGTCTTATTTGTTTTATTTTGGCTAGAATAAAAGCAGTTTTTAATTTTTTAAACTCCATTTTAAGGTCAAAATTATTAGCCCCTTTCAGCTATAGTTTTTGATAGTATACAGAACAAACCATCGTTATACAATAACTTGCCTAATTACCCTAACCTGCCTAGTTAACCTAATTACCCAGTTAAGCCTTTAAATGTCACTTTAAGCTGTATAGAAGTGTCTTGAAAAATATCAAGTCAAATATTGTTTACTGTCATCATGGCAAAGATAAAATAAATCAGTTGTTAGAAATTAGTTATTAAAACTATTATGTTAAGAAATGGGGGGGGGAGCAGGGGGGCTAATAATTCTGACTGAAACTGTATATATATATATATATATATATATATATATATATATATATATATATATATATATATATATATATATATATATATATATATATATATATATATATTCAAATATTTTCCAAATTATGTTTACCAGAGCAAGAATTTTTTCACAGTATTTCCTATATTTTTTTTTTCTTTTTGTAAAAGTTTTACTTGTTTTATATTGGCTAAAATAAAATAAAAGCAGTTTTTGTGCTTTCAAAACCATTTTAATATTATTAGCCCCCTTAAGTAAGATTTTTTTTGTTTTGTTTTTATTGTCTACGGAACAAACCATAGTTTGTAATTTGCCTAATTAATCTTGTTAAGCCTTTAAATGTCACTTTAAGCTGAATACTAGTATCTTGAAAAATATACACTGTCATCATGGCTAGGTTAAGGAAATCAGTTATTAGAAATTAGTTTATGAAAATCGGCACCTTAGAATTATTAGGTTCTATCTGACATTTCTGTCAAAAGTGAGTTATTAACATATTCTTATTAAATATAAGAATTACATTATGGGATGTTTTTTATAAGTTGTTTACATTTTAAGACCTTTTATGTAAAAAACAAATGTGACACACATACTGTTTGCTATGGAATGCAAAAACTTTGAAGCTCAATATCTCAAAATCATTCAGAATGCAGATAGAACCATACAGGTAATTCCAAGGTGATGAAATGTTTAAATGTTTTATTTTCAATGATTAAGAGTGTCAATTATTAATATGTGCTGGGCTAATAAATTATTCCATTGAACAGCAGTTCCTTTAGTTATCCCATTGTAACCATTAATAAAGTTTCAATTGGGATAATTTTGACACTTAACACTACGTGTTTTATTCAGGTTGGAGCTGGAATTAATGTATATGTTGCGATGTCAGTTCAATGTACAGCATGCATTGTATTATGAAACTATTCTTGTTGACATCTTAGAGTGAAAACATAGACTGAACTTGAGTCCGCGGGTGACCTGGTCCAATAAACCTACTGCACAGACAGAGTGATGGCGACATGGCGTGTCCACAGTATAAACTGTCACGTCTTCCTCGACTTCAGCTTCCTCGACTATTCATTCCAACATAGGCGTGCGAAGCTGAAAATAGGAGACGGGTGTCTATAGCAACCTCTCGCGACACAAACTCTCCAATGCGATGCCGCGATATTTGCAAACAAGTCATATGAATCATTCATTCATTCATTTATTTTATTTTTGGCTTAGTCCCTTAGTCCCAAAATGAATCGCTTTACGCAGCGGATGCCCTACCAGCTGCAACCCATCACTGGGTAACATCCATCCACACTCATTCACACACATACACTACAGACAATTTAGCTTACCCAATTCACCTGTACCACACTTGTGGGGAAAACTGGAGCACCCGGAGAAAACCCACGCAAACACGGGGAGAACATGCAAACTCCACACAGAAATGCCAACTGACCCAGCCGAGGCTCGAACCAGCGACCTTCCTTCTGTGAAGCGATTGTGCTACCCACCTCGCCACCATGACGCCCCCATATAAATCATATTTATTATGATTTGACAGTAACAGAGGAACGGCGCCAAATGTAGCGAAGAGTAATGATTTTTCTCTAATAATTTACTTGAGTAAGAGTAAAAGTACACATCTTTAAATGTACTCAAAAAGTGCACGTTACCCCACCAATTTTACTTAAATAAATGTAACAAAGTAAATGTAATTCGTTGCTACCCACCTCTGGTAAAATATATCTTGGGGGTCCGTCAAATTAAGTGTTAATAATAATCTATAATATATACATATTATATGCATACATATGGATGTAATAATACTTTAAAAGTTGGTAATACTCTAATGGATGGTTCATTCCCCTGTGGCAACTCCTGATAAGTCAGGAACTAAGCCAAAGGAAAATGAATATAAGGAATAATACTGTAATGACTGCTAGTTACTTGCAGTTAGTAAAACAGCAATTTAAAATGAAACTCTCCTCATCATACTGGCATTTTAATGGGTTTCAGAAAAATCTTGTTCTAAAACTCACATGTGATCATTCACGTACACTGGCATGTGCATATTTGCCAGCATCCATAATTGCACTGTACAGGTTGCGTAATAGTAATCTGTGAGGGCTTGATGAATCAGGAACAATATGCAATAAAAACCAAAGAGCAATTGTTTATAGCCATTAAGTTTGCATTTCAGTCCATCTGTAATGTAGCAACAGGAGCACACCAATTAGTGGCTAAAACGAAAGTCTTAAGCAGTGTTGGGGAAAGTTACTTCTGAAAGTAATGCATTACAACATTAGGATACTCCCCAAAAAGTATCTAGTTGCATTACTTAGTTACTTTTTTTTAGGTAAATAATCCGTTACGTTACTTTTGAGTTACTTTACGTTACTTTTTCTGACCTGGCTGAGGCTTGATCACTTTCAGAACTTGCAGGGTTTTTTTTTTCTTTTTTCTCTCTGCAATTAACAACACACTGCACCTTCATTTACCATTAAAACACACACACACACACACACAACACACAAAGTGAAGTTTATGTGTAAACAAATTTCGAGAGGATCACGTGCTTATGATTGTTCTCAGCTGTTCCAGCATTATCCCATGATCGATTATCCAATCAGACGACTCCTAACTCACTATAAATAACCAGTTTTCTTATCTCAATATCCTCGTCTTGAAGAACACCCCCTCCCCCTCCAACCTCTTTTTCCCTTCTTTTAGACGGGCGACACGGCGACCCAGCGACTAGCACTGTGGCCTCACAGCAAGAATGCCGCTGGTTTAAGTCTCTACTTAACCAGAAAACATTTCTGTGTGGAGCTTTGCTTGTTCTCCCCGTGCTCGTGTGGGTTTTCCCCGGGTTTCCTCCCACAGTCCAAATAACACGCACCCTAAGTAAATTGAACACACAAAATTAATACCATAATCAAGCTCTAAGAAAACACTTCTCTCCTCAGTCATCCATTTCCATCATTCAGCTAGAATAAGCCGAGGAGTTTATCGAGATCTACCTGAGCTCAAACTCCCTTCTCGCCCCGCAAACAGGAGGGAGCCCAGAGCTCGAGGATCTTACAAGCTCGGGGCTCTCTCCCGGGACAGCATACCAAACAAGCTTTTATTATCAATCATCAGCTAAGTGGTGAACTCTTGAAATGAATGTAAGATAATGTTATTTTCTGAGAACCTCCTGAAACCAGAGCTATACAAGCCATATATACAGATTAATGAAGTTTAAAGCAATACGTTTTTTTTTCTTTTTTTATTAGAATATGCAAATGGTACACAAATTGGGATCATACAAATACAAAAAATTGAAAAAAAAACAACAACAAAAACAGAAAACAACAAACAATACAGTAAGGTACTGGCATGTGTGTGTGTGTGTGTGTGTGTGTGTGTGTGTGTGTGTGTGTGTGTGTGTGTGTGTGTGTGTGTGTGTGGTGTGTGTGTGTGTGCGTGCGTGTGCGTATGTGTATGCAAAGGTAACATGGTGAACAAATCAGGGGTACATATATAAGGGTCAATAACAATCAATAAATGAAGCAAGTATCATGGATATAACTAAACAAATAGAAAGAGATCAGTCAGTGGTAAGGAGTGACAACAATGCTAGTAATACATGATAGTAATAATGACAGAAAAGAGAAAGGACAATAGTAATAACTGACAACAATAATAATATAATAATAAAAAAAAAGAAAAAGAAAATCACTACTACACCAACTACTACTACAGAGAGTTACTAATATTATGACTACTACTGCAGCTGCTACTACAGCCACAACCTCTACTACTACTACTAGTGTCTACTACTACTGATACTACTACAACATCCACTACAACTGATACTACTACAATAACGTCTACCACTGATACTACTACAACATCTACTACAACTGATACTACTACAATAACGTCTACCACTGATACTACTACACATCTACTACAACTGATACTACTACAACAAAGTCTACAACTGATACTACTACAACATCTTCTACAACTGATACTACTACAACAACGTCTACTACTGATACTACTACAACATCTTCTACAACTTATACTACTACAAACAACGTCTACTACTGATACTACTACAGCAATCGCTGCTACTACAACATCTACGTCGACAACATCTACTACTTCTGAAACAACTACAACCACGTATCCTACTACTACTGGTACTATTACAGTAATCACTACTACTATAATATCTACATCAACAACATCCACTACTTCTGATACTACTACACCCACTACTACTACTACAACACCTTTACAACATCTGGTACCACTATTCCAACGACATCTACTTCTACAGAAACTACTACTTCAACAATCCCAACTACAAATACAATTGTTACTTCCACAGTGACTACTACTACTTCTACTACAACAACTACAGCAACCTGAATAATGACAAGGGTAGAAATACTTGTAATAATGATAATGAGGAGATAACGGGAGGACAGGTCAGAATAGCAATAATAAAAGTAATGGTAACAAAAGTAAAAAGTAAAAGTAATTCTAATAATGATAATATTGAGGAGATGAGGGGAGGTTGGGAAATCACGAAGAGGACAAAAAAATTATAATAATAAATAATAATAATAATAGTAGATGACATAAAGGGAGAAAAAATAAATACATAAATAAATTTAATAAAATAAAACAGGAAGGGAAAAGGGAAAGTGGAGGAAAAAAAAAAGTAGAAAAATTGTGAAGTGCTGCAAACAGAACAGTGAGAATAATAAGAGAAAAAAAAAAACCTTACTATATTAATAATAATATACAAATAATAAACACCAAAAGTAAAGAATAAATTTAAAAAGGAGACATTTAACTAACCATATGATGAATATTAATAAGAATATAATGATAATAATAGTGATAAGAATAGTAGTAATAATATTAATAATAATAAAAGCTCAAGAGGTGGGCAGGGAAAACGGGGATAACCACAATACACTCGCGCCGACAACAACAACAGCACCAACAATAGTAATAAAAAGTAACAAAAAACAAAAAAACAAAAAAAAAACACTTTAACAATGATTTAAGGGGGTGAATGTTATGTGATAAAAAATAAAATGTGATAATGCAATACTTTGATACTTGTGTACTCTTTTCCTTTTCTTCCATATGTTCAAAATAAGAGAATATTCTATTGCAGAAATGTAAGACTTTGCCATGTTCATGTGCCTGTTTCCTGCATTTTCTCATTGTGTGTGGGATCCAACGTGACTATGATTATTTTAATTCAGCAATTTAGTTTCTAAGCGAATTAACTTAACTAAAAAGTAACTCGCATTACATTTTAAAAAGTAACTGAAATGTAATCATTACTTAGAAAAGTAATATTATTATGTAACTCTTGCTACTTAAAATACTCCCAACACTGGTCTTAAGCATTTTCAAAAATGGCAGGCATAACTTTAACAAACGTATGCGTTTTAAAATGAAAACACACTAGTGTAAACAATGCCTAAATGGAGCATCAAAATAAAATGTTACCAAGCAAAGCTATTAACAATTCATCTTAATGGTGTTGTTTTCAGTTTTTTACAACTTTGACAAATATTTGTATGTACTTTACACAAATTAAATGTATTCTTCAGGGACTGCTAAAGACTTGATTCTAATTGGATGATCCAAAAATTCTAAGTTGTGCGATTATTTTCAGGGAAAATCACGGCTAAAGTAGTTCCAGACAGGTCTTGACTGAATTACAAATTCATGATATCACTACACCGAAATATTGATTTCACAGCCAACATCTCTCAAAAATCTAATCAAAACAAAACAGAATGCTTTGGATGAGATCCAAATATTTTGATCGTCTGTTTGTTTAATTTAAGTTACATTGCATCTACATGCCAACTAATTTTCACTAGATTATAAGTAGACTGTTAGGTTGGGGGTTAGGGTTATGTTTATTGTAAGTTGACATGTACTTGCAAAGTCTCTTATAGGCAGTTAAATGTCTGTTTAGCAGCAGTATCAGCAGATATTAAGCTGACAGTCTACTAATACTCAAATGGAGTACTAATACTCAAATACCAAAATAAAGTGTTACCCATCAAGTTAAATAAATTATTATAAAGTGTGCATTATTTTTGATAATTCAGTGTTCCTCCAATTATTTTTACATATATATTCAAAAGAACTTCTAATACAGTCATATGCATTAGTGTGTTATACATTATGTTTGTTACAGTAAATGTGTTGCTTTTTGTCCATTCATAATTAGTAAAAAGGGAAAAAGGGAGAAACAAAAAGGCTTCAAAACAGCTTTCTTTGTAATCCATGGTGCATAGAAAGTTATTTTAGATGTTAACATGAGAAATATCTCTGAGGTGATACAGTGCTTTATTAGGTGATTTGTTAGAAGATGATGCATTTGATTGTACACTTACACAGCAACTTTTTACATTAGATTTAGATTCAATTTGAAATATACTGTAGACTACAATATTGTAAAAATTATGCATTATTGGATTCGTTTACATGGATGAATATGGCTAAAAATTATAGGTGGGCATAGATTAATTTTTTTAATCTACATTAATCTAGATTAATTTCAAAATTAATCTAGATTAATCTAGATTAAAATGGCTCATTTGAATTCTGCCGAAGGCATTTAGAATATGTGTGCTACCCAAATAATAAGTCTTTGAGAACAGGTTTCTCAAGCCAGGTGACGCATTAGACCAGGGGCTCATCTCCTGTTTCCAAAATGCATCACAAACTGCTTGAGAAACTGTTCTACTATGATAATTGGTGATGAAAATAAATGATGTGCAATAAGATGTACTTGTGTTACTAACTGTTTATTCAGTTAAACATGAATGTTAGGCCTACTGTAGGCCTACATAAGCTCCAAACAGCGATTTCATACTTGCTTTTGATGTATGTACATACAGAAAATGCTGCTTCGCAAAGGCAAGTTCAAAGAGCCCTGACGGTGTCAAACATTGAGTATGTTTACATGGGCAAAAATACTTTAATACACATTTAATATGATTAAAACAATACTCTGATTAAGAGTCTACCATGTAAACAGCGATTTTTGATTACCTAATGCGACTAAAGTCATAAGTGAACTAAACAGAAATGGAATTGAGACGTGGAGTATGCAGATATTAGTGGCAATACTGACAAACTATTCCCGTCATGTAGGACTTTTCGCCATATTTTCCGACAAGATCCACACAGGCGGCTGTCAGTAAAGGACCGCACAGACACACAGACGCACACACAAACACACACACACACACATCGCGAAATGCAGAGGTTTTTTTTCTTCTCATTTGGCGTTCGTTATTAAATTCTATAACACTCTCACCAGTCCTTATCATTTATTTGCGTCTAATACCCCAGTTTGTCACGAAGGCATGAATTAAATGTTCGGAGTTAAAGTGAAACTGCTCAACTGCAGTTAGAGTCAGGCATCCTGCTGATTTGATTCAGAAGGGCACTTATTCCCCAGACGGCTCACCGGTCAGGTATACATCCGCGCTAAACTATCAAGGTGAAAGTCATCATAGCTTGCGTAGAAAAGACCCAGCTCTCACCCAACTTTGAGAATAGAATTAACGGCGATTTTTTTTTTTTTATCGTGCGATAAGAGTCTCACGTTAACGCAGCACGTTAATGCCGATAACGGCCCCACCACTACTAAAAATACTGTATTATAAATGCAATTGCCATTAGTTCTACTACAGATATGTCTTATAATCTGTTTTCAAGTACTTGTGCACACCTGTAGATTGAATAGTAACACAAAAAGTCAAGATTTTTTTTTTAACAATGTCTAAAACTTTACAATGTCAAAAAATTATCAAAACTTGTACTTTGAAAGTCAGATTCAATCGTTTTCAGGCCCTCAAAATACCATTGTCACATAAATTAAAAGCAAAAATGTATTTTTAAAAATGTTTCCATTTAAAGATGAAAATGCTGTTGTATAAATGGTCCTTAAAGGAACATTATACTACAAAAATAGCATTATGTCATCCTTTATTTACTTTTATTACCCATTCCAAACATTTATGAGATATTTTTTTCTGCTTAATACAAAATAAGCTAGTTGAATACCTATTGACTTCCAAAGTATTTGTTTTTCCTACTGTGGAAGTCAATAATTACAGATTTTCAGCTTTCTTCAAAATATCTCCTTTAATGTTCATCAGAAGACAGAAACTCATAAAGGTTTGGAACCACTTGAGGGTGAGTAAATAGTAAGTTGTAATCTTTGGATGAATCATTTAAGAGATTTTAATCTGCAATATCATCTGGAAGGGCATCCGCTGCATAAAACATATGCTGGATAAGTTGGCAGTTCATTCCACTGTGGTGACCCCTGATTAATAAAGGGACCTAAGCTGAAAATGAATGAATCAGCAATGTGCTAAATTAGCTAAAGTAACAGTGTATATTGAATTTCAAACATTTGTGTGTATTTAATGCTTAATAATCTGATGACAACATGCTAATGCCTCTCTACTGAAATCAGCTGAGAGTCAAGTAGTTTTTGTTGTCTTAAAACTGTAAAAGTTCACTTCAAAGCATGCCAATTACAAGGTTTTGGAACAAAGCTAGCAAGCAAGTGACATAAATTGCTCTCTTGATTTCCACAAAATGAGCCGTAAAATCATTTGCTCATTATTCTACCTTATTCAGTCCATTTTAGCCATGTGGTTGATCTTTTGGGAAGAGTCTTGGTGCCACTACAAGCTGGAAGGACTGGAGTTTATAACATGTCCCTGTAAAGGGTAATTTAATGGGGCATCAATAAAGCACTTAATTGCGCAATCACTATTGACATCGCATTTTAAACAGCCCAGCGTACTGCCGAATTACCTAATGGAGATTGGATTGGCCAACTTGCCACTTTTCAGAGTATAAATTGTGTCTACTATTGGCAGCTCATCGCTCTGAACACACAACGGAGAAGATTTCCGCCCACAAGTGGTTATGTGCACTGATGATGTATTCGTGAGCATAATCTTTCTGATTAAAATGAAATCATTCGCAGAGTTTTAGGCTAAAAATGATGTTGATGAGGCACACAAGTAAGAGCTCATTTAATTTATTCTTCTTTAGACTATGGAAAGCCATCGACGGTCAGGGGGGAAAATTATTAAAGAAAGGTAAATTTTACATTAACATTTGGTTTTTAATTTATGGATTATGTTTTACATAAAATTAACATTTTATCAATATTTACTCATGACAAGCAAGGTTTGGCATCAATAATGAGACAATGATTTTTGATGATAAAGGTGTGGAATGACATCATGGAATGACGTGTAAGCTGTCAAATTTGAATGTATTTAAACACGTATTAATGAAACATCCATTTTTTTAAAGCTACAGGACAGACTCAGAAATAAAGGTACAAAATCTTTCACTGGGGCAGTACCTTTTCAAAAAATACACTTTTTTACCGTACAGTTGAACATTAGTATACACTTCTGTACTTTTAGATTCACTTTTTTTACCTTTAAGGTTCACTATGTGTATGAGGTCGTGTTGTCATAATACTGAATTTCGGTACAGAAATTAAATACATTTTTATTTCCCGCTGTCATTTAAGCGCTGTTGAGCGTGTTTACGTGCTCAACAGAAATCACTGGAGTGTTTAAAGGGTCATGAAACCCCCCTCTTTCAGTTCAAGTCTACCTCAGAATATTTAAAAAAAAATGCTTCAAGATAGACGTGAAGCACTGAGAGCAGAGGGAGGAGTGGGTGTGTACGGCAGAGCAGGGGAAAAAGAGGGGAGTGAACAACTGTTGTTGGGTCACAAAATGAGACACAAACCGTGAAGATAACCAGGATTCCCCTTTGGGAGGGGAACTTCAATGCTATGTGGAAACTTCCACTATGGGGATTTCATTCAGAAAGCCAATCATCTGAAAGAGTATGTAAACGGCCAATGAAATGCCAATGAGATGGCAGCTTCAGCTTGCGCAGCTGATGCTCGTTGTAATTAATTTGGCTATAAGAGCACAGTGCGAGCAAAGCCAAAGCATCATTTTCACTTCAGAGACTTCAACAGCCTTCTGAGAGAGTCGATGAGGGTTCCTCCAGCTGAGTTTCAGACAGAGAGTGAACAAGAGCGATCTCCCGGTCCAGAGTGTGTGACACGCAGCGGCAGATGGTCGAGCTGGGTTTCTCCCTTGCCTGGTGTCCTTTGGGTCCGGTCCTCCAGAGCGGTATGTTGCGAATTTCCTAAAAGAGCAACACGGTCGTGCAGCATGTCTTTTTCACGACGTCGCTCCGACTGTGCGTTTCTGGATGCGGTGGTTTCCTGTCCTCGGATGATGGGCACAAGGCATGCCATCACTGCGGTGGCATATCTGTTGCACAGTTAAGATTGCGGCTCGCTCTCTTGCAAAAGAGCCACCCACCCCAGTTGTCCCCCGCTACGCGATGGGCACTCGGGCAGATCTGAGGGTTACAGTGGGAATAAATCTGCCACCCTCGGGCTTGCGGACCTCTCGCTCCTCGCGCTCCATCCAAACTTCGAGTGAGAGAAGCGCTCCATCCTCGGATGGGCTGTCATGGTCTGAAGTAGGATCTCCCCCCCTCCGCTTCCTCCCCTCGGGGAGCGAGTGCGGGCGGCGGCCGATCTTGAAACAGACATGATAAACCGTGCTTTCCCGGGCTGTTTCGGTCGTGGGTCTGGAGATGGTTTATCCTTCAGCCTTCGGACTGACTAGATGGGTGTATGTGGAGGATTAAAAGGCAAGACCTTCCTAGCCTCCCATCCCTTTCTTTCCCGAAGTGCACAGTGGGCTCACGCAGTCTTAAGGGCACCTTTCTCTGCCTGATCTGCGTGCGCCCCTGCCTCACCACCTTTGATGGTGGAGCAGCCAGGGAGTACGAGTCGATTCCCCAGATTGAGAGTGCCATCACGGGCCCGCTTGGTGCCTCCTTCTGCTGGAGGCAGCCTCATCTCCCGTCCAAGTCGTTCTAAGTCTGCCCTCCCGAGCCAGAGCCCACACAGCCGCGGGCCAGGCTGCTTCCACCCGGCACGCTAGGGTCCATGCGCGCACTGGTCCAGCTGCATGAGGGTGGTTCCGACCCAGGCTTGTTACAAGCCCCTCGCCGCACCTGAATGAGCTCCACGGACCTCAAGTCTACTGCGTGTGCCCTGGGAAGGACGATGGCCACATTAGTGGTCCAGGAGCGCCACCTCGGGCTAAACCTGGCAAAAATACGCACGGAGTCGTCAAAGTTCACTTTCTTGACTCCCCCATATACCAGTCTGGCCTGTTCGGCGACATTGTTGGTGGAATTCACGGAATTCATGGCGGTTGCAGTCGGATATGATAAACCATCCATCGGCGGGGATTGTAAGACCGCTCCTCCCCGCCGAACCATCCACATCCACTGCTTGTCGCTGAGAGCGCCCGTCTATGAGTGCTGCTCCGGCCCCACCTGCGCCTCCGGCCAGCGGCAGCGCAGAGCACCTCAAAGGCAACCAGCGCTCCCCGTCCAGGCTGCCGTTAAGTCCCGGTTAACGGACAGCGAAGCGCTCCCTGAGACGGGCCATCCGGAGAAGAGGGAAACATGCTCTCTCCCCGGTGTGGGGCCGGGCTCTCCGACAGAGAGAGCATTTTTCTCTTTCCTGGATGTGATAGCCCGAATACTGCCAGTCTGCGACGCGATGAAAAGCCTGCAGCTTGCAGGATCGAGGCACTTTGCCAGTGGCTCACCAGGTCTGAGAGGACGGTCTCCTTTCTCTCACACCTCCAGCCCTCCCCTCTGGAGTCTGGGTGTAAGGTGAGAGTGAATCTCTCGCCTCCAGCTATTCTGCGGGACCCCAGCGCTCCCCGGATTAGCAGTCCCTCTCCGCGCTGCCCCACTGTGGTACGTCAGCGATTGTAGCGGTGAGGTCCATTAGCGGCCCAGCCCTTCGCAGTGGCTCATACGCATGATCAGACTCGGCTACGCGATTCAATTCGCGAACGGCCCCTCCCAAGTTTACGGGGGTGTTCTCACCAGGGTCAGCCCTGTACCTGCCCCTGTCTTGCGAGAGAAGATTGCTGTCCTCCCTGGCGAAAGGATGCAATCTAACCCAATCCCTCCAGCCGAGCGGTGGGCTATGGCCAATCCTAGAGCTGCGCATTTTGAACCGCTGTCTGCACAAGCTACCATTCAAAATGCTTATGCAGAAGTGCATTCCTCCGGTGCTTCGTCCTCGGGATTGGTTCTGCAGCAATAGACCTGAAGGACGCGTACTTCATGTCTCCATACTCCACGCCACCGTCAGTTTCTGCGGTCTGCGTTAAGGTTGAGCCTGGCAGTACAAGTCATCCCCTTCAGGTTCTCTCTGTCTCCACGGGTCTTCACAAAGCTCACGGAGGGTGCCCCTAGCACTCCTTCGGCTCGCGGGCATCCGCATACTCAATTATCTCGGCGACTGGCTGATTTTTAGCCCACTCTCGGGAGCAATTGATTATGCACAGAGACAAGGTGCTCAAGCACCTCCACCTATTGGGGTTTCAGGTCAACCGAGAAAACAGCAAACTCGCCCTCTTGCAGAGGATCTCTTTTCTCAGGTTGGAGCTGGACTCGGTCAAAATGACAGCGCGTCTCTCCGGAGAGCGCGCTCAGCTAATGCTGAACGTCTGAGAGAGTTTGACAGCAAAATAGTGGTTCCACTGAAATCTTTCAGAGGCTCCTGGGGCATATGGCATCCGCAGCCGCTGTCACGCCGCTCGGATTACTCCATATGAGACCACTTCCGCACTGGCTCCCGATCGAGTTCCCAGACGATCATGGCATGCGGGCACACACCGGGTGACTGTCACTACTCTGTGTCGCTGCGCCCTCAGCTCCTGGATGACCCTCATTCCTACAGGCCGAGTGCCCTCTAGGACAGGTGTCCAGAATATTGTCGTTTTGACAGATGCTTCCAGCACGGGCTGGGGGCCGTATGTTGTTGCGGGCATGCAACTGCGGGCTGTGGAAAGGAACCCAGTTGCATTGGCATATCAATCGCCTAGAGCTGTTGGCAGTGTTTCTCGCTCTCCACGGTTTTTTTACCGGTGCTGGAGCAACAACACGTGCTGGTCAGGACGGACAGTACGGCGGCGGTGGCGTATATCAACCGTATGGGGGGTATCCGCTCTTGCCCCATGTCTCAGCTCGCTCGCCGTCTGCTCCCCCGGAGTCATACAGTCGCTGCATTTTCCATTTTTCCCCACCGAGCTCAACCGTGCAGCCCATTCGCTCTCACGCCAGTTTCGCCTGGGAAATGGAAACTCCCCCCCGACTAGCCAGCTGTTATGGGCTGCACATTTCTCTCTCTAACTCAGAGATTCGTGCGCTCTCGCTTGAGTTCCCCACTTGGCAAACCCTGCCAAAGTCCACTGGCTACACAGCGTGCCCCGGGGCGTGCGTAATACGCATTTCTCCAGTGAGCCTAATCGCACAAATACTGTGTAAAGTCAGGGAGGTCGAGGAACAGCTCTCATATTGCGCCTCTCTGGCTCTCTCTTAGGAGGGGTCTGCTCGATCACTCGACTCAGTATCTTAAGATTTCTGTCCAGGTAGACAGCTCTGCTGGTCGCGTTCACATCGGCCAAATGGGTGGGTATCTGGAGGAATTTTCGGTCCAGCGAAATGTGCCAGCGTTTTGGGCCGGCCCACTCTCACGTTTATCTGAGACCCTGGCCCACCTAGGTACCCTAGGTTCCTACAGCGTTCTTTCAGCTACGTAGTGAACCTGCAAGCGCTGCCCACGGAGGAGGCAGACCCAGCCCCTTTATTTGCTGTGTCCTTCGCGCTTTGCGTATTATACGGACCGTACTCAGCTCTTTATCTGTTACGGTGATCGGCAGAGGTAACTGCCGTATCCAAACAGAGGTTGGAACATACCCACTGAACAGTGAATGTCATCTCCCTCACTCATCTAAGCCAGGGCGAGCCGTGTCCCCTAGAGTGAGAGCTCGCTCCTCGAAGCGCGCATCCTTTTGGCCGTTAGCACGCGGCACCTCTCTAACAGACATTGTAAAGCTGCGGGCTGGGGCGACACCTACTGTGAGATTTATTCATCTTGAGGGGAGCCGATTTCCTCACGCGGTGAATGAGAAATTCAGTTAGGTGTTGCTAAACGCTTGCTGCGCCGTTCTCTCTAACATGGGGATCCATGCGCTTTTTCGTTCTGTCAGTAAAGTTCCCCGCTTGGCGAACCCTGCAGATATTCCTCCGAGGCCCCCAGCATCTGACTCAGCGGAGGAGTCAGGCACTGGCCCGTTAAGTTGTTGGTAGTGCGCGTTCTGGGTATAGGTGCCCGCTATGTGCGATCCCCACTAGGCCATCCCAATATGCTTATACTGCCATGGTGTAGTCCCCCCCTCACAGGTGGACCTGTGTCTTCCCTCACCGCTAACCATCTTATAATCATATGCGTACTCCCCCTTCTCAGGGCTAGTCCATATGCTCTCTTGCCACCAGTCTCCCCACTGGGTAGCAGGTGGCCTCCGCAGCGTCCTCGATATCAGGACTGCACGCGTTCCCAACGTACATTCGTATTAATTCCTGGAAATTATCTAGACGTATTTGCGACTCCCGAAAAATATATCTAAATCTGTAATCTTCTGTTGAAGTGGGATAAGTAAGGGCCAGGAAACACGTTGGAAGACCGCACCTCTGGTGACACAGGTGCGCTCACGCTCTCTTTTGCCTGGCAAACCTCTCATGGGGGGCGAAGGTAAGGTTCAATCATTATGGCGTTTTCTATACATTTCCTCATAGTGGAAGTTTCCACATAGCATTGAAGTTCCCCTCCCGAAAGGGAACACTCCGGTTACAAAGATAACGATCGTTCCCCGAGGTGGGGAACGGAAATGCTATGTTCCTTCGCCATAATGGTTAACCCTTAGCTGTTGAGATGAAAGTCCTCTTCCGCTAAAAAATGATGCTTTGGCTTTGCTCGCACTGTGCTCTTATAGCCAAATTAATTACAACGAGCATCAGCTGCGCAAGCTGAAGCTGCCATCTCATTGGCATTTCATTGGCCCGTTTACATACTCTTTCAGATGATTTGGCTCAGGCACGATTTGCATTCACACTACAAGCATACGGCACCAAAGCCCAACCGAAACGCGCTTTGCACATTGAACATCGGAGGACTCACACTTGTCAAACGAACCGGGACACATGCCCAGACACAGTTCCGATAGCATAGTGTGAGTGCACCATCATACACTATGGCCCAATTTAATTTATTAAAGTCACCTCAGCAATGTCTTTATACTGTGGGGGAAACCAGAGCAACCTGGAGGAACTCCACGCGAACACAAGGAGAACATGTAACTCTGCACAGAGATGGCAACTGACCCCAGTCGAGGCTCGAACCAGTTGATCTTCTTGCTGTGAGGTGATCGTGCTACCCACTGCTCCACCGTGTCGCCGCTTTTAACGAGATCATCATTTCTAATTTAACGTAACCTTTTGTTGTTTCTCTTTTCATGTTTCAGCTTAATTAAATGTTTAAATTAAATGATGCGCATACATCAGATTTGTAAAAGTGTAAATACTGTCACTCGAAGACAGAAGAAGACACTGCACAAGACATCGACGAGAAAATTATAGAATGTAATATATATATATATATATTTTTTTTTTAAATCATAATAAATTAGGAAATCACTATGGCAACTTAATGTAAAAGTTGGTATATTTACCTTTGGCCTCACCATCCTCAATCAAGTTGGTTTTTGGCCATTCTTAAAAAAAAGTTTGGGCACACTGACCTAGTGCAAACCACAGATACTGTACAGGGACACTGGAGCGTTTTAAAGCTGCAAAGATCAGCTGGTCGGTCTATAAGCTGACGTAACGAACGACGATGAAACGGACTAATGAAACGGCTGATCTTTGAACGTTCCAGTGTCCATGTATCTGTGTTTACACTCAGTAAACATCGGTGAAGAGCATCATGGCCTCTTACAGTCATTTCTGTTGCACATGTTGAACACAATAGCCATCAGCGCTGTTTTAGAACTCACTTAACGACACCTAAATGTTAGCAGTAATGAAATGTTACCGTTTTAAAATCTTACTACCGATTGGTACTGAAATTCAGTATTGTGACGATTTTGTACCTTTATTTCTGAGAGTCTACACAGTTTTTGTTTTGTTTTGTTTGTTACTAACGTATAGATTTAATGGCTTAAAATGTATTCAAATTTGCCAGGTTTGGTTTGATTGTGCAATGGTGTTTTTATTTGTTTGTGTTTGGACTGAGATCTCTGAAAAGAGGGTTTTTGGTCCTCTGCCAAACAAACATGATGGATCCAACTGAAATATGAACACAACATAGAGCAAGGTCATCTAAACAAAACATGATGCAAAAATATGCAACTCCATAAAGGACAGATTCCTCAAGCATACAGTACCTGATTTTCTTTCATCCTAGTAGGAGTGTTTGGTCATTATAGTTCAATAAAACATTGGAAATGCTATTTCCTTGCAGCAGATGTTTGTTTTGTTTGTTAAGAATAACTTTTTGGCATAGTTTGGATTCCTTTGTGCATTTAACAAGCTGCTGTTGTGTGTTTTGTATCTTAGGTTCAGTTTAACATTAGAACTATCAGAATTCTATAACTACTGCTGTAGAATTGCAATAATAGACATTAAGATTATTCATGCTACAATATCTTGAATGAACTCTGATCATTCTTCATTTTTCTTCGGTCCTTGATTTATCAGGGGCTGCTACAGAGGAATGAACCGCCAACTATTCTGGCATATTATGTGGATGCCCTTCTAGCTACAACCCAGTGCTGGAAAAGATTTAAATGTTTATCATTATATATTTTTTGCAAAATAGAATTGTACTAGACTGTCAGTCGAATGTGTATGCCCATCAAACATGAGGGGAAGCAGTGAAAATGTTCTTTTTGAAAGTCTAAATGCCAACAAATACAGATTGAAGCAGAATTATTTTCAGTAGATAAAAACGTGCTGTGAATTTTAAAAGAAAAGATCTTTTTTATCTACTCATTTTGACTTTGGACTTTGCAACAGAGACAGTCTTGTGTAGCCATCACTGGAATCCAAATTCATAAATAAATTACTTGGTTATGCTTAGACAGGTAATAGTAAGCATTTGGGCACTTAAAATAAATGACAGTTGGTCATAATGACAAATCTAATTAAAACCCAAAGTAATGTAATTGTGCTGTCTAAAATTACTCAAATGCATTCATTTACAGTGTGAAATATGATTTTATTTTTATTTTTTTGTGTGTGTGTGTGTGTGTGTGTGTTATTTTATGCAAATAAAATAATCTAGATGAAAATATGTTTTATTTTAAATGTAAACACTTGTCATTATTAGTTTACAGTACAAAACTAAAGATATGTTATACTCATATCTACATTTTTTAACCTATATTTTAATTGTGAATGTAGAAAAACTGAGAGTTTTCAACTGGAGTTTTAATTTACATATAGCTGTATTTGTTGATGCATAGTAAATCTTTATGGATATGGATGTGAAAAATCGATGTTGAATAATGTGCATTGTCAATTTGGACTGTTATGGCCATACATGTAACTTTTGTGTTTTGTACATTTTTAATACAATGGCAATGTTAGTAGTAGTTAATAACATACATTTATGAAACCCCAGGGTACTTCTGTACTGGGTACTACTTTTTTCAACAAAGTTATTACATTGTAAAATTAAAAATGGTCAAAACTACGTCTTTGGTAATTCTATGGTAACTAAATAATACTAAATTTACCTTCTTTTTTCTTTCTTTCTTTCTTTTTTTTAAACCAGCATGATCACATTATTACAATTAATGCCTAATCTATTATTGTCTTAATAATCACTATATGAAGCCAACATGTAGATTAGAACTTGACAGTTTTTAGTCACTGTATGATATTGGTGAATTTAAAAGAAATATATAACACTGTGAGCAGTTCATTATGTATTCCACAAATTATAGTTATTCGTATAGGTTTGGAAAGGCATGTTATGTAATTTTAAAGTAGTATTTGATTAATTGCTTTAAAAATGCCTTTTATTTTAATAATTGTAAAATAAGTGCAAATTAATATTTATGTTGGTTGAGAGATCCCATTTAATGTGAAAAGTACATATATTTATTTAATTTAATTTATTTCATTTATTTTCCTTCAGCTCAGTCCCTGATTTATCAGAGTTTGCAACAGTGGAATGAACCACCAATTACTCCTGTCCATATGTTTTATGCAGTGTATACCTATCCAATCATAAACCAGTACTGAGATTTTATTTTATTTCATTTTTATTTCATTCATTTTCCTTCAGTCCCTAATTTATCAGGGGTTGCCACAGTGGAATGAACCACCGATTACTCTGGCATATGTTTTACACAGTGTACTGTATACCCTTCCAATCGTAACCCAGTACTGGGAATTTTAATTTATTTTATTTTATTTTATTACTTTAATTTTCCTTCAGCTTAGTCCCTGATTTATCAGGGTCACCACAGTGGAATGAACTGCCAATTACTCTGACATATGTTTTACACAGCGTATACCCTACCAGCCGCAACCCAGCACAGGGAATTATTTTATTTTATTTTATTTTATTTTATTTTATTTTATTTTATTTCATGCATTCATTTTGCTTAAGCTTAGTCCCTGATTTATCAGGGGTCACCACAGTGGAATGAACCACCAATTACTCTGGCGTATGTTTTACACAGTGTATACTCTTCTAGCCACAACCAAGTACTGGAATTTTATTTTATTTTATTTTATTTTATTTTATTTTATTTTATTTTATTTTATTTTATTTTATTTTATTTTATTTTATTTATTTATTTTATTTTATTTTATTTTATTTTATTTTATTTTTACAGGTTTGTATTTTATTTTATAAGGTTTGGGAAAACCATAACCATAGATCTACAGTATAAACCAAGACGGTAAAATCTAAAGAATCTCTTTTTATTTTGATTCTGAACTTTCACCCAATATTTTATGTAAACTGCAGAAACCTCGCTGGAAAAGCTATCAGCACTTTTGACATAAGCATTCTGAATGGTTTAAATTGAGAAGTGGTAATGCGCCATTCTTTTTTTTGCAGCTCTCGGGCCTGTTAAATAGGGCGTATATACAGAAGATAACTACAGCAGCCCAAGCTGAACACAATCACAGTGAGTGGAGCTGAAGCACCGAGTCACAATAGTCAGTTATAGAAAAACTGTAATCCATACCAGCCTTTGAGGAGCTGCTGTATGTTCCAGAATGATCCTAAAGCCTCGTTCCTGGCCAGGTGTCATCAAACCAACCACAAAGAGCAGAATGCTGAAACAGTCAATAACGCATTGATCCAACAGGCTGTCCCGACTGTATGGATATATATAGAGAGAGAGAGAAAGAGAATGATAGTGTGCAATATTTCACTCCCTGTGTGAGTGTGGTGTGATGACGTATGGCTCCTTACCTTAATGGAAGTATGGGAATTGAATGTTGGGACAGAAGAAGACATAACAATTATACATTTAATTACTTTTTCTGTGATGCTATGTTTTTGTGAAGAAGTGTGCTTAAATCTATTGAATGTCCACTTTGTAGTATACGTTAGCTCTTAATAGTATTAAAAATTGCATATGGAAAAACAAAAGAGGCCAACTGAAAAGTTTACAATTTATTATTATGCAGTTGAGTAAAAGATCATTTTGTTCTAGTCAACTGATGACATTTCTTTCAAATTTACAACAAAAATATAAAATATAAGTATATAAAACTTAATTCAGACTAATTGAAAACATAAATTAATTTAAATATTTAGTGGAATAGCCCTGATTTTTCATTCATTCATTCATTTCATTCATTTTCTTGTCGGCCTTGTCCCTTGCGGGGTCGCCACAGCGGAATTGAACCGCCCAACTTATCCAGCGCCGATTTTACACAGCGAATGCCCTTCCAGCCGCCAACCCATCTCTGGGAACTTCCACACACATTCACACTCATACATTATGGACAATTTTAGCTTACCCAATTCACCTGTACTGCATGTCTTTGGACTGTGGGGGAAACCGTGAGCACCCGGAGGAAACCCACGCGAACGCAGGGAGAACATGCAAACTCCACACAGAAACGCCAACTGACCCAGCCCAGCTGAGGTTCGAACCTGCCGACCCAGCGACGTTTCTTGCTGTGAGGCAACAGCACTACATACTGCGCCACTGCGCTGCCCCATTGCCCTGATTTTCACTCACAGCAAATTAGACCATAATAATTGTAACTTTTAAGGTGTTATTTTCAAGTGTAGAAAATACTATAGTGTTTTTGAAGATACTACACTACCTTACAATAGTATTGTCATTGATCCCAGTTGTAAGAGCAACAAATATAACTTGATGTTCTAGTTGATCATTTGGAAAAGTGTCAGAAGGTAGATTTTTCAGATGAATCATGTGTTGAACTGCATCCCAATCATCCCAAATACTGCAGAAAGACCTATCGGAACCGAATAAACCCAAGATTCTCTCATAAATCAGTCATGTTTGGTAAGGAAAAATCATGGTTTGGGGTTACATTCAGTACAGGGGCTGTGCGAGAGATCTGCTGAGTGGATGGCAACAACACCAGGCCTGAGATATCAAGACTGTGCTGCCCATTACATACAAAGCACAAGAGAGGGCAACTTCTTCAGCAAGGTAGTGTTTCTTCTCATACTTCAGCCTCCACATCAAAGTTCCTGAAAGCAACGAAGGTCAAGGTGCGCCATGATTGGCCAGGCCCAGTCACCAGACATGAACATTATTGAGCATGTCTGGGTAAGATTGAAGGAGGAGGCATTGAAGATGAATCCAATCTTGATGAACTCTGGGAGTCCTGCCAAAAAACGCTCTCTTTGCCATTCCAGATGACTTTATTAATAAGTTATTTGAGTCATTGCAGCGATGAATGGATGCAGTACTCCAAGCTCATGGGAGTCATACACAATATTAATTTTTTTTCCACTGCACCATGACTTTATATTCTATACTTTACATTACTTCTGGTAAGTGACAAGACTTTTAAGACCAAAACTTTAAGATGATTAATATAATTATTAATTATATACAGGCCAACTTAATATTTGTGACTTAAAAATGAAAATCAGTGGAAAGGAAGACCAGTTTAAGCTGAAACTGTGGTCTTTGATGATGCAAGTCAGTGGCAATAAATTACTGGAAGGGGAAAAAACATGCAGGCAAAACATAAAATCAGTGTCTCCTCACAATTACAAGACTTGCATTTTATAAATCATGCCCCATGTTTTTCTACTTTGGTTCATACGTACATATGGTTCATACTACTGAAAAAGTCATCTACACTTTAAATGACGGAGTAAATTAAACGTTACTGAAGTAAACTATACGTTAAATGTCTAAAAAACAGAAAAAGAGGATTCTAACAGTACTTAAACAATATAAGTTTATTATTTACAGTGCTCAGCATATATAAGTACACCCCTCACAGATCTATCTTTTAAATTCATTTTTAATAGGAAGCTATACAATGTTTTATTTGTGCATGTATATTAGATTAGTCAGTACTGAAGCCAAATCTGGAGCTTATTTAACAAAATAACTTACGATAACGGTCCAAAAACTAGTACACCCATGTTTATATGTTATAGAAAAATATTAAATACAAATTTAAAAAAGAGGAAAAATCAAGAAAAGCAAAAAAAAAATTTTTATGTATTTGAAATTTTGTAGGTTGTAATTTATTTTTGCAATATTTTGCTTGAATTTAATTGTATTCTATTTAAATTTATAAATATGTTTGGTGACTAAAATATTAATTAAAATAATATTTTAATAAATATATCTTTTTAATAAGTCTGTTTTGTTCAAATGCACCAAAATGCATTGCCTATATTCACTGAGAAATGGGTAAAAAATAATCATTTTCTAAATGGGGTGTACTCAATTATGCTGAGCACTGTATAATACCAATGCATTTCATTTTGAAAGCACTTTAGAAGGTTTTAAACACAAATCATGCAAAGACATTTAAGAAGTACATCTCCATCTCGGATCACTTATTCACAAACTAGCAATATAGACAAATCCGACTCGTCAACACATTAATCAATGAACACTGATTTACATGAGACAATCATTCTTTTCACAAAACCTTTTCCACACACTGTAAAATACCCATAAAATAACAGTTGCCCATATTTTGTGATTCATGTATTTATTATTATCCCCCCCTCCGACCCCCCCCATAATACCACCCCCCCCCCCCCCCCCCCCCCCCCCCCCCGTTGCCCATATTTTGTGATTCATGTATTATTATTACCCCCCCTCCAACCCCCCCCCCCCTCCCCAGAGTTCACCTGTGGTTAATTAGAAAAAGTAACTTTTTTGAGCATTTTTATTAGTTTAAAGTGAAATATTGTCTGGGTTGGTGTTGTATATTGCAGTACAAAAACCTTATAATAAACTGCCAAAGCATTTTACAGACTTATTTCTTTATAAAATATTTCTTATACATTAATTCAGACTTACTAAAATGTTTTTAAAAATCCACTTTGTTAAACTGTAGAGTTAAATTTTCAACACCAAAAGTCAGCAGAGCAAAAATCAACAACCCATAATACAATTCAGACAGAGTTGGGTGTAATGCGTTACTATTTCATTTTTTGAGAATGTAGTAATGTAACGAATGACATTTTAAATTTGATCACAGTTAATAAAGTCAATGTAATTGAGTTACTGAAGTTACAAATATAGTTTTTAGAAGAAAAAAAAATGTGTATTTTAAATAAAAATTTTAAGTGAAAATACAGACATTACTTTGATTTCATTGAACGAAAATACAAATACAAAAATATTGTTGTGAAATGTCCAGTCTCTAAAGAACTCAACCAGCAACTTGTTCAAGCACTTGAATAGAAAGCATTCTATGACAATACTTATCACCAAGGAGGACACCAGCGCCCAAAAACACGGTGTCCAATTCAGCCTAAACAGGCTAAATTGAATTTTTGTGCAGGATCGGGAGTGAAAGTATCTTCTGAATGTGAAGAGAAGCGTAGCTGCTTATGGGGCCATTCACATATTACATCTTTTGCACGCGCAAATTCGTTATTTCCAATGGAGGCGCATGGCTTGCCAGGCACAACAGTTAAAAATAGTGAATCACGCGACAATAACTGACCAATCTGCTTTGTGCTTTTCGGTGAACTAATTACCTCACACAAACACAGAACACCCAAACACTGCAGTGCTTTTCCATACTCTGGACATCAATGGTTACAGGTATGAAAGACAAATAGGTTTGGAACACTTGAATGATGAGAGAATTTTAAGTTTTGGGTGAAGTCTTTATGTCCTTTGATTATGTCAAGCTGCTGTAATCAACCCATTCTAATGTTTTTCAGTGAATGTTAAATTACTGAAAGATTACTGAAAGATCTGAAATTTATTTTGTATTTCTATAGGTATATTTTGAATGTTTTAAAAGTAACTTTTAAGTAATCTGTTTACTTTTTACATGAAGTAATTAGTAATTTAATCAGATTACAATTTTCCAGTAGTAGTCAGTCATTTGTAATCTATTACTATTTTACCCACACAAGTTTATTTATCTTAAATAAACTGAAAACACTCACACAATATGGAAAGTGTTCATTAACAGACATTTTTTACAGTGCAAAAATACAGTTATTTTCAAAACCACATCTCCTTCTACGTAGTTCGGCTGTTCGTCTATAAACAAATGCAGTATTGGTCACTAAAATCTAAACTTTTTGAAAACTCCTGCGAGGATATTTTTTTTTTTTTACCATTATTTAACAAGGAAGACTCATTGAGATTTAAAATCTCCTTTACAAGAGAGACCTGGCCAATGTCTGTAAGACAACTAGCACTTGGAAAAATCAGGACGTGCGTCTGTAACAGCCGTACAATAAAACAATTTTAAAATATATTAACACCACATAACAACATTTCATTAGTCCTCTCAACAAAAACAATCACATGCTTCCAATACTACTCTGTAATACCATTTGCACAGAATGAACTTTTTTTTTTTAAATACCATGGTTCATCCAGTCAAATGGCAAAACTGGAGATTTTGTTTTGTCTGTACCATCATTTCATTTGTGTGTATATACAGTTGAAGTCAGAAAATTATTAGCCCCTGAATTATTAGCCCCCCTGTTTATTTTTTCCCCAATTTCTGTTTAACGGAGAGAAGATTTTTTCAACACATTTCTAAACATAATTGTTTTAATAACTCTTTTCTAATAACTGATTTATTTTATCTTTGCCATGATGACAGTAAATAATATTTTACTGGATATTTTATAAGACACTTCTATACAGCTTAAAGTGGCATTTAAAGGGTTAACTAGGTTAATTAGGTTAACTAGGGGAGGTTAGGGTAGTTAAGCAAGTTATTGTATAATGATGGTTTGTTCTGTAGGCTATCAAAAAATATATATACGGGCTAATAATTTTGACCTTAAAATGGTTTTCAAAAAAATGTAAAACTGCTTTTATTCTAGCCTGAAATAAAACAAATAAAACTTTCCCCAGAAGAAAAAATATTATCAGACTTCCTGTGAAAATTTCCTTGCTCTGTTAAACATCATTAGGGAAATATTTAAAAAAGAAAATAAATTCAAAGGGGGGCTAATAATTCTGATTTCAACTGTACATAGTTTGTGTGTGTGTGTATCTCTGTTGTTTACAAGATGTGCATCTGTGCAATTGTCGATTTAACCCAAATACTTATGAATATCTGTGCTAGCGGGACTTGTAAAATGTACACTGAAAAAAACTAGAAACTGGATTTCCAATTTTTTTTGGTAAAGGGTTTGCAATCAATCTTACCAGATTTAGTCAATCCAATGATTTTTTTTCAGTGTATGCTGATATACAATTATCCTACTTAATGCAGTCAGCTGGACCCAATAAGAACTCTTTTTGAGGCATCTGATTGGCTAAAATGACTTTATAGTAGTAATGTATATCAACACTGTTGCTTTGGCATATTCTTGACGCTTCATAGGAAATTTTTTGCATTTTCGCAAAACAAGATTTCTCAAATTCAAATAATTCCAAATTCTTCCTCATTCCAACTAATGCAATCATGTCAAGGCATCTCATACTTTCTGCTCAACCTTTTCCAGAAAGAAAATGAAGGACGTTATGGTTACATTCACAAAAAAATGGCTTGCAACAGGAATCGTAAAGACATAGTTCACCCCCGAAAAAAAAATCTGCTATCATTTACTCACCATTGACTTGTTTCAAACCTTTATGAACTCTTTTCTTCTGTTAAACACAAAAGAAGATATTTTAGGGGAGACATTTTTGGAAACCTGTAACCATTGACTTCCATAGACTTCATTGGTTACATGCGTTCAGCTTTCTTCAAAATACCCTCTTTTATGTTCAACAGAAGAACTCATAAAGATTTGGAACCACTTGAGGGTAAATAAACAGTGAGTAAATAAATTGTTTTGGTGAACTATCCCTTTATTAGCATTGATAAAAGTTCCCCTCTCTGTGTGTGGAAGTACATTTGATTCACTGTGTTTTTATCTGCGGGCTGTTCATTCTTAAGTTATGTGAATGTTTAATGCTCTACAGGGACAATGAATTAAACACAAATAAAACTTACAGTTAACAACGTAAAAGGTTTAATTGATCGCCTCCTGGAAAACAACCAGCCTATTGAGATGAATCATTAGTCATGCTCGTGAAGAAGTATGTGGTTAGAAGAGTGTGTGTGTGCGTGTGGCGTGTGTGGAATTTCCTTATTTTAAAACAAGATTATAAAGACCACTCTTCACTCTCAAAATGGTATGTTAAAAAAACAAAACAAATTTGTGTTATGGTAATTTTAACACATCTTACAGTGCATCCGAAAAGTATTCATAGCGCTTCACTTTTTCCTAATTTTTTATGTTACAGACAGCCTTATTCCAAAATGGATTAAATTCATTATTTCCTCAAAATTCTACACCAATACCCCATAATGACAATGTGAAAAAGTTTTTTGAAATTGTTGCAAATTTATTAAAAATAAAAAACCTGAAAAATCACATGTACAGAAGTATTCACAGCCTTTGCCATGAAGTTCTAAATTGAGCTCAGGTATTCTGTTTCCACTGATCATTCTTGAGATGTTTCAGCAGCTCAACTGGAGTTCACCTGTGGTAAATTCAGTTGATTGGACATGATTTGAAAAGGCTATCTGTCTATATAAGGTCCCAGAGTTGACAGTGCATGTCAAAGCACAAACCAAGCATGAAGACAAAAGAATTGTGCTTCACTATAACTCTGTGAATGTCCTTAAGTGGCCCAGCCAGAGCCCAGACTTAAATCCTATTCAACATCTCTGGAGAGATCTGAAAATAGCTGTACACCGTCGCTTCCCATCCAACCTGATAGAGCTTGAGAGGTACTGCAAAGAGGAATAGGCGAAAATTTCTAGACAGGTGTTCCAAGCAGGGGCGATTTTAGGGCAGGGGCAATTTTAGGATATTCATTTTAGGGGGGCTCAGCTTCTTCTAAGGTAAAAAAAAATATATACAGTATATATGTATATTATATATATATATATATATATATATATATATATATATATATATATTATATATATAATATATATATATATAGTATTTTGTGACAGTTATTATTCGCCCATTTGTGACAATCTCTCCCTCATTAGCATACGACATTAGTCTTGTTTTTGAATCTGCCTTATGCTGACACATAGGCACTTGTAACTCCACCCTCTTTTGAAAAGAGCTAGGAACACAATCTATTTTCAATTTAATTGCAAAATTGCACAATTAAGATCCAAGCCTAAAAGCCCTTGCCTTTGGACGTTATGAATCCCAAACAAGAACCATAAAAAAGATCATGTGAACAGTTTGAACTTGTCACTCTTGGTAAGGGATTAAGTGTTTTCACCTCTGGCTATGAGTTAATTATTTTTTTATTTTTTTTTTTTTTTTGTAAAATAAGTTGTTTAAAAATTTCATTATTCAGATTATGAGAAATGTACTGCAATGCTGCAGTCATGTTTCAATAAACTGATATTTTTTGTATTGCATTTATTTTAAGGTGGTAAAAAATTAAATATATTTATGACACAAACCACATTTACACAAACATACAAATAAAAAACTTATATTACATGAGCAGATGCATTCCTAATTTTTAAACTTAAAAGTTACATTTAAAAAACATCGTAAAAAAAACAACTTGCCTAAGAATTTGATATATACTTTTATAACCTTTAGCATCACAGGTATTTACTGTAGTTGTAGTGAATTAGCTCAAGGGGAAATATCGAGCTAATTCGCTACATAGTTTAATTATTAGTCTGAATTTGTTTGCATTTTGTTGTTTTTGTTATTTGATTACATTGTTTATGTATTATTTCATGTTAAATTAACCCTCTACAGCACAGTGTTGCCCTCAGGGAATAGAAAGTTTGAAAGTTCTTTTAACCTCATTTAAAGTAACATAAACTGTACAAAAAAGTGTGTATTTGTGAAGTTGTAGAGAAGCCTTTTGTCAGGTTTTATGAAGTTTTTCTGTTCAGAAATTCAAATTTTCTTTTCGTTGCCTCAGGGCAACGTTGTGCGACAAGTGCTACTTTTCAAGATGTGTTTACTGACATTACATGTGGGCATTATCACAAATTATCTATTACATATTGTATTATTTTTCATTTAATTTACTTTTTTAAAAATATTTTGACAGAAAATAGATGTAAGCTTGTTCTATGGAGGAAAGAGCAGGATCCTAAAGTTAGGCAAATCCCATATGAGAACAATGAGATAGACTGCAGTGACAGTGAGGAGAACAAGGTTTGAGCAGAAGTGTAAAAAATATCTTCAGGATTTCAAAAAGTAGCACTGAATATTATTTAAGTCACAGGTGTCAAATCCAGTTCCTGGAGGGCCGAAGTCTGCACAGTTTTAGTTCCAAGCCTGCTTCAACACACTTAATTGTAGGTTTCAAAGAAGCCTGAAGGACTCAATTAGTTTGATCAGGTGTGTTTGATTAGGGTTAAAGCTAAACTGTGCAGAGCTGCGGCCCTCCAGGAACTGAGTTTGACACCTGTGATTTAAGTGATCGGTTACACAGCAGGCAGCACACAAAATAGGATCAAATGTATAGGCCAGTAAGAAATCATTATATACTGTGCTCAGTATATATACAGTTGAAGTCAGAATTATTAGCCCCCCTTGATATTCTTTTTCTTTTTAAATATTTCCCAAATGATGTTAACAGAGCAAGGAAATTTTTACAGTATGTCTGATAATATTTTTTTTCTTTCTGAAAATTCTTATTTGTTTATTTCGGCTAGAATAAACGTTTTAAATTTTTTTTTTAAATTTTAAAATTATTAGCCCCTTTAAGCTAGTTTGTAATCATCATTATACAATAACTTGCCTAATTACCCTAACTGCCTAGTTAATCTAATTAACCTAGTTAAGCCTAAATGTCACTTTAAACTGTATAGAGTGTCTTGAAAAATATCTAGTAAAATATTATTTACTGTCATCATGGCAAAGATAAAATAAATCAATTATTACGGATAAGTTATTAAAACTATTATGTTTAGAAATGTGCTAAAAAAATCTTCTCTGCTTTAAACAAATTGGGGGAAAAAATAAACAGGGGGCTAATAATTCTTTAACTAAGACTTTAATTGTAAGTAGACCCTCACAAATCTCTCATTTAAATTAATATTAGATCTAGGGCTAATCTAACAAAATAATTTATGATAACGTCCAAAATTAGTACACCTAAATTGATATGTTAGAGAAAAACATTGAACAAAAAATGTAAAAAGGCAAAATTCAAAGAAAGAAAACATAAAATGTGTAGAAATTTTGTAGTTTATAATTTTTTTCCAATATTTTTTGCATTAATTTAAATGTATATCTTCTATTTCTAAAGATGTTTGGTGAATAAAAATATTTTTTAATAAAAATATCAGTTTAATAAATCGGATGCATGGTGGCGCAGTGGGTAGCACGTGCCTTACAGCAAGAAGGTCGCTGCTTTGAGCCTCGGCTGGGTCAGTTGGCATTTCTGTGTGGAGTTTGCATGTTCTCCCAGTGTTGGCGTGGGTTTTCTCAAGGTGCTCCGGTTTTCCCCACAAGTCCAAAGACATGCGCTACAGGTGAATTGGGCAGGCTAAATTGTCCGTAGTGTTTGAGTGTGTATGAATGTTTCCCAGTGATGGGTATTAGGGTATTAAGGGTGTCAAAGTGAGCCGTATTTATGTGAGTGTAATCAGTACATGAGTAGCTTGAGCTGTGTGAGTGTAATCAAACGAGACTTGGAGCAGGTGTGAGTGTGTGGTGCATGACAGAACTTGTAGTTCATATGAAGACAGAATTGTAGTCCGTGTGAAGTAAATGTTCTGCAGCATTCTATGAGGGTTAGATCGGTTAGGTGATCGTGACAACTGTAAATGTGTGGCATGTTTCATTCTTTCATTCATTCATTTTCTTTTCGGCTTAGTCCCTTTATTAATCAGGGGTCGCCACAGCGGAATAAACCACCAACTTATCCAGTATATGTTTTACGCGCGGATGCCCTTCCAGCTGCAACCCATCACTGGGAAACACCCATACACTCTCATTCACACACATACACTGTGG
>LR812536.1:49303862-49451362 GCA_903798195.1 Danio kyathit
GGCAGGTTATCAGAGCAGTGATCAGCCCGATTTAAAATCATGAACAGCATCAAACATGTTTGAAATGATCCGAGAGGCTCCGATTTGTTGAAAAAGTATTAATACTATATTTATCTTCTACATATTACTAAAGCACAACAACAGCCAGTTTACTTTCATTAGATATAATGTAAATTAAGTTTTTAGTCAATGATAGTCAGGGGATTTAATAGTTCTGGGTTGAATCCTGCGCATCTCTTCTCCGTTCGCCATGCTGGAGAGAAACCGTCTGCGCAAAAGGAGCGCAGAGTCGGTGACATCGAATACAGCTCTCATCTGATTGGCTGAAAGGTTACGAGTTGCTTGCTTCTGCCAGGACAGTCTCAAAAATACACACACTTATCCAGGGGGAGTCGTACGTGAAAGAGGATTTGCACATTCTCATTCAGGATGAACTCGCAAGTTTTAAACATTCAAAAGTTTTTGTACACTCTTATACACTTGCAAATGGGTTTTGCATTTGTGAAACGTTTTATGAATATGTATTTTTATTTTGAGCAGTGAATTGTTTTTGTGAATATAAATAAATTTTTACGCACGTGAATTTAGTTTTATGCACGTGAATTGGCTATGCATGTGTACATCGTGTCTTTTGCGTGAATTTCTTTTGAGATTTCTCTGACTCCATCGGTTACAGGTTTCCAGGTTTTTTTTCCATAGTTTATTCGAAGTTTAATAGAAGAAAACAAGTCAAACAGTTTTGGAAAAGGGAAGGGAGAGTAAATGATTACAGATTTTTTTTTACTTTGGGTAAACTATTCATGGGTGAAAGATCCCCACACCACAGTCACCTCTTCACCGAATTTCACACTTGGCACAATGCTGTTAGACAAATACAGTTCATCAGATTGCCAGAATCATAAGCATGATTGGTCACTCCAGAAAACATATCTCCACTGCTCTAGTGTCCAGTGGTGGTGTGTTTTAACACTGCATCCCATGCTATTCCCAAGGCTTGGATGCCAGTGCTCAGCCATGGAAACCCATTCCATGAAGCTCTCTGAGCACTGTTCTTAAGCTATGCCACACAACGTTTGGAGGTCTGTAGCTGTTTTCTATTGACTTGTCAATTTCTGTGCACTGTAAACCTCAGCATGTGCTGACCCCACTCTGAGATTTTATGTGGCATGCTACTTCTTGGCTGAGTTGTTGTGTTGTTCCCAATTGCTTTCACTTAATACCACTAAAGCCAGGCATACACAGTGCAACTTCTTCGCAATTTCCTGGCAATGTCAGCATGGTACCAATGTACACTACCCTGTGTATGGGATGATAAGCATACGATGTAAAGCCAAAGCTCACTATTCATGTGCTCACACTATAAGCATCAATAGAATGCTCACACTGTGTGTGAAATCAAAGTCACACACACTTCTTCTTTATTGATTAATGGTGGTTGGCAAACCAACATATGGTGTATTATGCCACCTAATAGGAAGAAGTGTGACGTTGGGGTGGAAAATTCAAAACCAACTTTTTTTTTCCTAATCAGATCTGTGTCTCACACATATATTAACAGAATTTAACACCATTTTAATTGTTTCTGTGCACTCTGGAATATATTGTTTAATATTGCACCATCGAACCCCATGTGTATGTTTGTTATTTGCAGGTGCAACGAGGGCACAACACTGAGTTCAACTCAATCGGTTTGTAGCACAGATTCAACTGTGCGATTCCCTCATGAAATTTCTGACATGTCATAAAATCATCCAACCATCCAATTGGTGATCTGGAGAGTTTAATTGCCTCTCAATTCCCCCTGTACACTGCACAAACACAGCAGGACAAATGATGCACAATAAAGCTGAAATTCGGCTCAGAATCTGACCCAAAATCGCATAGTGTGTGCCGGGCTTTACAGTGGACTGTAGAATATTTAGTAGTGAGGGAAGTTCATGAATGGACTTATTGCAAAGGTGGCAACCTATCACAGAACCACACTTGAACTCACACATTTTCTTTTTTACTCTTTTTTTCATTGTTTTTGTGTGTAGACATGTATATATTAATTTTTAGATAACACAATACCAATCTTATACCTTAAAACAAGTTAGGGAAACAGTTTTTGTGGAATAACTATGATTTTCATTCAAAACAAATGAAAACCTTCATTATTTTGATCAATTAACTATTAATTGTAAATCAAAATATATTATTAAATATATCTGAAATAAGTTTTTTGTTGTTGTTTGAGATTGATATGCCTTTATATTATGTGGATAATTTATTTTAACTACCTACAAGAGTAGTTTTTAATGTGTAATCTTTTGTTCTGGAAAAGTCCCACAATTACAATTAACAAATAAATGGTTTCAATAAAGGCTTTACAGCAGGGTTAGGTTTCGGTTTAGAGTTTATAGTTATGTTAAAGGTATCAGTGTCATTATCAATGTTGATAACACTTTACATAACAGTATATGAATAATGATGTGTTAATATGTAAACTAAACATTACTTCATTATGAATTAATGATGAGTTAATGCATGAGCTAATCATGAACTAACTTGAACTCCAACATCACATAAGTTCATGTGTGAATAAGGACTACCTTAATTACTTGTTAGTACATGATTGTTTGTTAATTAACCCCATTATGTAATGCTTAACTTAACCATCATGAACTCAAGAGCTGTTAATATTTAATTATGTCATGACTTTACTTGGAGGGGCACATCGTCATTAACCCATTGTTAACTACTCATGAACTCCTTATGTATGTCCATCTAGAATGTTTAAACTAAATAATAGAAGTGTTCTGTCAACATCAACATAATAGTTTAAACAGGAATTCGTTAGAAGTTAAAGGGTCACGAAACACCAAAACACATATTTGAGCTTTTGACAGTCATATATGTGTCCCACGCTGCTATAAACACTATTAGGACCCATATAATTCACTAAAAAGTGAAAATTGGTTGTTTTGGCATTATTTCAAGCAAATTCGTTCTTCCGGTTTGAAACTAATTTTTGAAGCTGCGTCACGCCGATTAGATACTTGTGTGTATTCCAGTGTGTAGACTGGATGTCTGTACCTGCAAGTACATCGTGACGTCTATGAGTGTGCAGCACTAATTCATGAGAAAGACTTGGTTCAAACCAATCAGCGCACTCTGTTGTGTATGCAGTGCAACTTCATTAATATGCATGATAGCTTCGAAGAAAGTTTTTACCTGTTACAGTGTTCAGACGGCAGAGAGACGCCATGTTGTGTTGCCAAAAGAAGTGGAAGAAGAAGAATTGTTTGGAGACACGAGTCGTCAGTGTTGTGTTAATAAATGTGCTGCAACGAAGGTTTTGTTTTCATTTCCCGCTATGAGAGCACAGCTGGACTCACGTGTGGATTACAGTGCACGCGACACGCCACAGAATTACGTTTGTATGGAACATTGTTTACCCGAGAGCTTTTCGCATCTAGAAATGGGGAAATCCCGATTTGCCGCTCGTCTCCTTTTAAAAAAGAGCGGTTCTAGTTGTGTGTTGATTGTCCTGTCTCTACAGATTTGGTAAGTGTGTGCGATCAGTGGTCTTTGTTTGTTTATTCAGATGGCAAAAGTTAGTTCGTATCGTCAGCAGTGCTCTTTCAGTGTTTAAAGACATGCCTTAGTCGAATTTATTTCTAAGTTACTAAGTTTACAGTACGTTAATCTCACTACAATATTATGGACTGAAAGATCCACTGTAAATGCTGCTCTCTGAGTGTAAACATGTAAACACCGCAATCAAACTATTACCGTCGTGTAGTATTTTCGCCGCATTTTGTGACGGATAGTCCATACACACACGGCTTTCTGAGGCTACCTACCGAGTGCATCTAAGTTACAGAGAAATGCGGAGGAGTTTTTTTCTCTCCCATTCACCGTGCGGTATCAAACATTGCATTAAAACTACACTCTCCAGCAGTTCCTCGAATCAATCTCGTTTGTTACGGGGGCCATGCAGGAAATGTTTCTGAATGAACGTGCCAAACTGCAGTTATAGCCCACTATTTAATAATTTGGCAAATAATTTGATTACTGATGTCCATGTAAACACAATCACTGTCTTTCTCCCCTGCGTTTGTTTTGCCTATGAAACTCAGCGCGTGCCCAAATGGACACTCCCATTTTTATGCAAATTTTTATGCACCTTCTCTCTTTCCCTCCCGTAACACTCCCACCTAAACAGAGCTGGACACACCACTTTCCTGACTTTTTCCAAACTAGAGGTGTGAAAACACCCTGCTGAAACAGGGGGTTTCATGACCCTTTAAGGATGTGGTAATGACGATGTGCCCCTCCAAGTAAAGTCATGAAATAATTATACATTAACAGCTCATGAGTTCATGTTGGTTACATTTAGCTTAAACTTAAATGCTAGTTAATACATCAATCAGCACCATGTACTAAAAGTAATTAAGCCATTGTTTACACATGAACTCTTATGACTCATGTTGTAGTTAAAGTTAGTTCGATTAGCGCAAGCCTTAACCTTAACTTAACCATTAATTCATTATAAAGTAATGTTTAGTTAACACATTAATACATCAATATTCATGTATTGTTTTTGTAAAAGGTTACCCAAATGTTTATAAAATGCAAGTATGTTAAATGTATTTACAATCTACCAAATGTGTATATTCACACATAATCCAAAATACAGTAAGGCCCAATCCCAATTCTATTTTTGTACCCCTACCCCTTCCCCTTCCCCTTCCCCTTGGCCCTTACAACCGAGGGTTAAGGGGAAGGGCTTCAAAACTTACCCCTAAGAATTGGGACAGCACTTCAACACCTGCACACGTCATCATATGTCATCACGATCTCTTGCTTCATATGAGATCAGACGATCGCGACTGCTGTAGTTATTCCAATTGTGTTATTTTGTGGTGTTTATCTTCAGGAAATCACTGAAGGCATATATTATGTTATCATAACGATCTAATGTGGCAATAAGATCGTAACTGTACTGTGTATTTACACAGTGGCCATAGTCATCTATGTAAACACACTAAAACAACATTAACATTATAGCAGACACTGTAAAAAGCTCATTTTCAGCCACTAGACTGCTCTGACAGGGTATTCGAGTGTTATCCAGTGACAGAATGTTGTAGGACTGCTGTACAGGAGTTATGATTAGGGATTATAGATCGCGAAATTTAGCGGGTTTTTTTTTGCGTTTTTTTTTAAAAGCATGACGGTAAAACATGAACGCGGTTATGAATATAATAAAACATATGTTTGTTTGTCGTAAAAATTCGTAATAATGACAAAAAATACTAATTTGTGGATCTCCTTACTTCCGGGTGCAGTGAAACTGCCGTTGTGGCAGGTGTATTCTGGGAAATATTCTTACCCTCCGTTTCAAGTGTGCTCCTGAAAAATCTTCGTTCGAAGGGGTGTATACCCCTTGCCCTTAGCCCTACGCCTTCAAGCTAAAGAGAATTGGGACACCCCTACCCTTGGCGGGCACGCGCAAAACGAGGGGTAGGGGTAAGGGGAAGGGCTAAGGGGTAGAATTGGGATTGGGCCTGAGTATAGTGTATTAAAAAGCTATAATAGGTAAGGCCATGTGATATACAGTGTGACCGATGCTTTTCATAGTTTAGATTGTTTTTAATGGCTATCTACATTTTGTGCTGCATAGAGATTTTTCATTTTTTTTGTCAAAACGGATAAGATAAATCACAGAGCAAAAAGATAAATGGAGACATATGAAACAAGGATGAGCGATTGCATTTCGGTTTCCCTGAAAAACTTTGAAACTTTTAGCTGATTACAGCTTTTCCCTCCCATCCATGTCTGTCGAGCTGAGAAACACAAAGCAGTGCTATGATGAATGGTTTTCAGAAATATGCAAGCTTGACGGAGGTGGTGCGGCGCTGGACTGATCTTGATTTACTGGAGATAAATTTGACTGGACAAACTCTGCCAAACTAAACTAAACTTTGAAAAATAATATCAACGTGAGTCCCTCTCTCTCTCTCTCTCTCTGAAAGCTAGCTTGCAATAATATTAGATTTATTTATAGCCATTTGTTTAGCACCAGAAGGCAGAATTGTAAGCTATTCTGCAGAGTTATTTTTCAAAACACAAATGTTATCCATGGAAAAATTTCATTAGCTTAAAATGCTTTGTTTTATGAATCTGTAGTGGAAAAAAACAGATGAACTAGAGACTAATAACTAATAATAATAAATATGTATAAATACAGCTCTGGTTTCCCCCCAAGTCTAAAGACATGCGCTATAGGTGAATTGGGTAAGCTAAAATTGTCCTTAGTGTATGGTGTGTGAATGGGAGTGTATGGTGTTTCCCAGTAATGGGTTGCGGCTGGAAGGGCATTCGCTGCGTAAAACATATGCTTGATAAGTTGGCGGCTCATTTCGCTGTGGCAACCCCGGATTAATGAAGGGACTATGCCGAAAATAAAATGAATGAATGAATGTAAATACAATTACCGGCCACTTTATTAGGTACACCTTAATAGTATCCGGTTGGACCCCCTTTTGTACTGAAAGTACTGAAATATTCCTCAGAGATTGTGGTCCATATTGACATGATAGTATCACGCAGTTGCTGCATATTTGTTGGCTGCACATCCATGATGCAAATCTCCCATTCCACCACATCCCAAAGGTGCTCTATTGGATTTAGATCTGGTGACTGTAGAGACCATTTGAGTACAGTGAACTCATTGTCATGTTCAAGAAACCATCAGAAGATGGGTACACTGTGGTCATAAAGGGATGGACATGACCAGGCAACGTTTTTCCAATCTTCTATTGTCCAATTTTGGTGAGTTTGTGCAAGTTGTAGCCTCAGATCCTGTTCTTAGCTGACAGGAGTGGCACCCGCTGTGATCTTCTGTTGCTGTAGCCCATCCACCTCAAGGTTCGATGTGTTTGCGTTCAGAGATGCTCTTCTGCATATCTCGATTGTAACAAGTGGTTATTTGAGTTACCTTTGCTTTTCTATCAGCTCGAACCAGTCTGGCCTTTATCCTCTGATCTCTGGCATCAACAAGGCATTTGTGCTCACAGAACTGCCGCTCACTGGATATTTTCTCTTTTTTTCTGACCATTTCCTAGAGATGGTTGTGCATGAAAATCCCAGTAGATCAGCAGTTTCTGAAATACTCAGACCAGCCCGTCTATCACCAGCAACCATGCCACATTTAAAGTCACATAAATCTTTTTTTCCCCATTCTGGCGCTTGAATTGTAAGATTTTATTGTTTTATAATGAATTGTGTATTGAATGCAATATGTTTTGGGAACACTTTACAATAACAGTACATGAATAATGATGTACTATTATGTAAATAAAAGTTGCACACCTCTTACATTTAAACACAGGAGTTCATGAGGAGCTAAGAATGAGTGAATGATAATATCGCCCTCCAAGTAAAGTCATGACATAAAGATACAGTGATAAGTCATGAGTTCATGTTGGTTACATTCATTCATTAATTTCCCTTCGGCTTAGTCCCTTTATTAATCAGGGTCAGCATATGTTTTATGCAGCGGATGCCCTTCCAGCCAAAACCCAGTACTGGGAAACACCCATTCACTCTCACATTCACACACATACACTACGGCCAATTAGGTTTATTTAATTCACCTGTACCACATGTATTTGGACTGTGGGGAAAACCAAAGCACCCGGAGGAAACCCACACGACCATGGGTAGTGCATGCAAACTCCACACAGAAATGCCAACTAGCCCAGTCAGGACTCAACCCAGCGACCTTCTTGCTCACGACTTCCATGCCCCCCATGTTGGTTACATTTAGCTAAAACTAAATTAATTAACAATCATGTACTAACCAGTTATTAAGGTAGCTAGTATTCACACATGATTTCACATGTTGTAGTTAAAGTTAGTTCAAGATAAGTGCATTGTTAGCATTGTAAAGTAACGTTTAATTTACATATTAGTACATCATAATTCATGTACTGTTAGTACCTTTTTAAACGTTTTGGTGAGAAGTTCTTCAAAAAAATTTTTCTTAATCTAAAGAAACTTTTTTCCACTTTAAAGAACCCTTTGTGCAATGAAATATTGCAATGATGTTAAGGGTTCTTGTTGCAACCATTGATGTCACGGTTGTGGGTTTGTGTGCTCATCTGATTGTTTGTATTGGGTTCCTCGTGCACGTGTTAAGCCGTGGTCACACTGGACTTTTCCCTCCATAGACTTCCATTCATATGCACGCAAATGTGTCAGACCGGAAACGCAAGGTCATGCGTCAGAATTCGCAGGTTGCTGCGGTGCAAAGTTCAAACTTTTCTGACCTGCAAAATCGCATCACTTGACTGTGTGAGACCAATCCAGGATCAAAACATGACCTCTCTGAACAGAAATTTAAAACATGGAGCAATTGCTCGTTTTTTTTAATGTCTAATCATCTTTTTTAATCCCGCCCCTTTTCGCAGCACTTACGACAGAATTTCGCAAGCTCAAACTCTAGTTTGACTGCGGCTTTATTGTGTCTGTGTTGTTATGGTCACATGTTTGGCATCATCAGCTGTTCTGATTAGCCGGCCAGCTGTGGCTCATTACTGTGACTATATCTGGGCGGTGGCCCTATGGCTGCGTCTGAAACCGCATACTCTGTACTTCCATACTATACAGTACGCTAAAATCAGTATGTGAGCCGAGTAGTATGTCCGAATTCATAGAATTCGAAAATCAGTATGTGAGAAGTACCCGGATGACTTACTACTTCCGGCGAGATTCTGAAGTGCGCATCCCATGCACGCTGCGCTATCCCATGATGCCCCGCGAGAGAATTCATGAATGGAAGTGAAGCGACGCAAATGACGCAGGTAGGTCACGTGACCATGACAAAATGGCGGATGTAGACGTCCGAATTCCATTCATACTTCTTACATTCATACTGTATAGAACGCACTTTTCTAACGGCCGAGTTGTACGTTTAAATTCAAATGCAGTAGTACCTACTGAGTAGTAGGCGGTTTCGGATGCAGCCCAAGTCTCCTTGTCAGTTCGTTTGGTTGTTCACATACTCTGTCTCTTGTTTAGGACTGGCATGGACCTGTCTCTGGATTCTGGTTCGTTTTGTTTCTCTGTCTGACTTCCGTGTTTACCGTCTATGATTACTTCACTCCTTATTTTCTCTTTGTTATTTATATTGACTGTGGGTACTTTATTTTACCTCAGAACAATAAATCACTTGCAAATAGATTAATCTGTTTTCTCTTTTTTTTAGGAAGTGTGACAATTGATGCCAATAAATAATATTTATTTGTTCAAGAGGGCTCACTGTAGAATATTTGCAATGCTGTCTACACAAGCAGTTCAGAAGATTTTCGAAAATAATTAATGTACTAATTTCTTCAAAAGCAAACCTGCCAAATAACAGACGGATGGTCTTGATGGAGGCTCTTTGAAGTGTTTTTGTATTCTGTACAGAGTTCTGTGCATTAGTCTCACTTCGATTCCAACTGTGATTCACTTGTCATCGTGTATGCTCAGCCAGGATGTGGGATTAGATTTCTCTTATTTCTTTGAGGTTTAAAGATTTGCTCTTAAGATGCTCTTGCATGAGATCTGCGTGTCATCTTAAACTGTTAACATGAGCTCAGGTGCTTGAGGACTACTTCAAATGCTGAGATGTTCTTAACTTTTGCTGTAGAAGTGATGTGGGTCTCACCAACTCTAGTGTGTTGTAATATCTTAGGCTGAATGTGTGTGTGTGTGTGTGCTTGTACTCACATTCTTGACATCGTGGGAACCAAATGTTCTCACATGTGTAGCAATACCAGTAATTTTTTTTTTTACCTTGTGAGGTATTAGGATAGAACCAGCAGATGCAAGGCAAAAGTGACACAGCAGTCGCTGATGAAAAGTGGACGGTGAATTATTTGGGCGTGAGACAAAATAACATAAAGAAATATAAACTATATGATATTTACGAAGAGGGCAGCATAGAGGCTTAGTGGTTAGCACTGTCGCCTCACAGCAAGAAGGTTGCTGGTTTGAGTCCTGGCTGGGTCAGTTGGCGTTTCTGTGTGGAATTTGCATGCTCTCCCTGTGTTTGGTGGGTTTCCTCTAGGTGCTCCGGTTTACCCCACAGTCCAAAGACATGTGGTATAGGTGAATTGGACGAACTAAACTGACTATAGTGAATGAGTGTGTATGTGATAGTGAGAGTGTATTGGTGTTACCCAGTGCTGGGTTGCGGCTGGAAGGGCATATACTGAATAAGTTGTCGTTTGATTCCGCTATGGTGACCCCTGATAAATAAGGGACTAAGTTGAAGGAAAATTAATGAATATTTACAAAGGTATTTACAGGCTTGTTTAACTAAATTAGCTGATCTGAACATCATCTACCAAAACACAATGGGCCATATCATACACCCGGCAAAATAAGGCACAAGACGTGTTTCCATGCCGTGTTGCTAGTTTCAGACCAACACAACACTAATTTTCCAGTTTTCCGCCACGTTGTTTAAATAGCAAATCCATTTGTGCCGCTTTGTAGACTCATGGGTGTTCTGGTCTGGAAAAGAGATGTGTTAAGGCGCATTGCTGGTGCGTTGCTATTTTGGATCTAAAATAGACTGCTCAATAGACCAGCTGAGAGCAAGTTTAAAGTCCAGCGCAGAGCACTTCAGTTGTGCGCCTCGCTTAAATATTGCTTAAACACGCAGGATGTACAGCAATACGCAAATATCTTTACAAATGAAAAAGAATTAAAGCAATAAAATGTTACAAAAATTATTTTTCTACATAAATATAAAAACCATACCTCCATGCCTTCTTCATTCGGGGGCTTTGTTTAGTTTATTCATGACAACTTGCTTTTGTTTAATCTTATTATTATCATTAGTATTATTTATTTATGCATATGTATATTTGTTTATTAAAACAAGCTTAGATTTGTCCACCTGTCGGGTTTTGGATCATATGGGGCATAAGAATAGGACGTGTGTTGGATAACTCAGTTTTTTGACCACACTTCATTATTATTGTTCATTTATTAATTTCTGGAAATTATAACTGAATTTAGAAATAGTTTTGAAACAAATCTTCACGCTTAACAAACAAAATTAATTATGTAGGCTAATGCATGCCATTAGTGGAGTGAGTTTCCACCGAATGGAGGAGGCTATCCTTGCACTGCAGATGCTCTGTTTAACTGTTTTCTTAACTGTTTTGAAGTTATCAGTTTTTCCACTTACAAGGTCCACCATGTAAATAGCAAATGTGCCATGGAGTGACGCAACTGACTCTTAAATGGAATAGGAGATGAAACTCTGAATGGTTTATTCTCAAAACACACCTATAGCTCATTAAGGGTGCTTTCACATCTGTGAATCGATTCAGTTGTTCCGAAACAGGGATTAAAATTGTTACATTGTTGCTATTGTTGTTGGCGCGGTTCGCTTTCACACGGCAAAGTTTCTAAACGGACCAAAAGAGCTAAAACAAGTCACGTGTGAGTAAACTCTCCTCACATTGGTCAGAGTTTCACGGTTTTTTTTGCAGAGTCCCGCTCAGCTGTCGGGGGTGGTTTGGTGGTGTTTGACAGCGTGCGCACGACATGTCTGAAGAGCGAGGAGGGATGCGATGGGGAGGGGTGATGAGAAGGGTGGGCGACGTATTTTGAGGACCGGGAGGAAGACGCGCGATTTCCGGGAGATTATATCACTCGTTTGCGGGCATCCAGGAGTCTCTGTGCATTTGCGGGAGACTCCCGGAACTTCCGGGAGTCTTGGGATGTCTGGAATGACAATTGTCATTCTGGAATGATAATTCTCTCTTTATATAGCCGTATGCCTATTACATTTCCATAAAACACTGTGATATAGGCGGGCTCGGATCGTATCGCTTTCTCACTACAATCGATCCTCTCCAGGGTTCGTTTCAATCGAGCCGAGACCACCTCATTCAGGCGGTCTCGGAGCGATTGCTTTGGCGCGATTCCGAGCGCGATTGCCCTGTTCACATATGCCAAACGAACCGCGCTAACTGGGCAAACGCGCCAGGTTCCGGAACAAAAGTCTAGGTGTGAAAGCACCCTAAGAGAATAAGCTGAACCCTGTTAGACCGTGCGTCGCGGCGCAGAGGGTATTTTTCCCTCCTCAAAATAGCAAAAGTGGATTCGAACACGCCCTTAATGCTTTTGCGCCCTGCGCTTCAGACTTTGCGCCCAGACTGTTCAAATAGAGCCCTATGTCTATGTCTAATATAGCCAGCAAGTCCTACAACTAGTAGTGATGGCCGATGGCAAACAAATCATTCTTTTCAACCGGATCTTTTAAATGAACCGGTCGAACCAGTTCACTAAATCGAACTGAATCGTTTGAAATGGTTTATGTCCCCAGTAAGCACTTATCCACAAATTACTTACTTTACTAACATGCCTGATACCCTCTCTGACACGAAATAAACCAATTTCTAGAGTTATTCAGTTACCAGAACAGTACACTGAGATCAAATTGAAGAACCGGTGAACTGATAATACTTTAATAATATATTATATAATAATATGTCATAATGAAATTTAAACAGTAAGTGAAATAATGCAGCTTGCTGTTTCATTCTCAGCCTCTCAATCTAGTTGGTTTCGGTTTCGGTTGACGCTGGGATAACGTTGTGATAAAACATGCATGTCGCATGTGTGAGTGCGCGGTAACTGTTTCCATTTATCGTGTGCTCGTGTCTTGTGTTCTGTTTGTGTTGGTGTTGTCTAAGCATGTGGCTCTGTGTTTAAATTGTGGCCACGTGCTTTAGTGTTTCATGTGAACATGCAGTTAATGAGTTCTATGGTTGTGTTGTCTTTGTGTGATGTGCTCTCCTGTCATCTAGTCCACCCTCATTGTTAACCCATTATTAGTTAATTCAGTCACCCATTTGTTTGCCAATTATTCGTCTTATAATCAATTCTGCTATCCTGTGCCATTTCGTCATCGTTTATCGCCTTGTCTTGTCGTGTTCCAAGCCATGAATCCTGCCAGCCTTCCCAGTCAAGTTTGTTTGTTTATTTGTTTTGTTAATGTTTTCCCCTGGGTAGTTTTTGTTGCCTTTTTGTTTTATTTTATAAAAAACCCACATCTTAGCTCTCATTTGAGTCCCCGCTCCTTACCCCATCCATTGAACGTGACAGGCCTAACATGGGAGGATTGTCATTACGTTGTAGCCTAAAGAACCGGTGATCCTTTTTTATTATTATTTGAACCGGTTAATTGAAATGAACTGTCTGAAATACGCGGTTCACAAGAGAAAGCCAAACTTCCCATTGCTGACACAGAGTGAGTGTTTGGGAGCTATTTTATATCATCAGCCACGCCCATGGATTCTACCATTTTAGAGGTTGGTAGGGTGATATGTACACAAAGTACATATAAAAGACATTAGACAAAATATGAATTAATGGAAGTAAATAAGTATGCATGCATAACAAAATACAACTCAACAAACAACCAATATGAATATAAACAACAGATCACCCTCATGAACAACATGGCCGCTCTTGAATGTATGATGGGAAAATATTGTATAATGTCCTAGGTTGTAATCTGACGAGTAGATACTGGTGAGCGTATGTAATCTTTCTATGTTTTGCTTTTTTTTTTTTTTTATAAATGATGCTAGAAACACTTGTACAGTATGTGGTTAGTACAGTGGGCCATGGGAAGATAATATGGGTTGTTGTTTGAATGGGTTTGTATTGAAGTGGTACATAAACACAGTGATAACCTTAGACAGTACATATAAAATACATATTCATAATAAACACAAACACAGATTCGTGTATACATGTTTTTGTATCACCAATCAGACCAGTTTGATGGTGTATGTGCACATGTGTGTAACAGTGACAGTTTACTAATCAGTTTTACACTGTCACATAAAGACTTTTTTTTGGTCCCCCCATGAAGAAAAAGCTCATATATCACTCAGAATGAAGTATTTTGAAAATGTAAAAAAAATGCTAATTGTGTCCTGTGAGGGTGGGCTAGGAGGGTTGAATATACAATTTGTACAGAATAAAAAAAACATAGTGTCCAAGGAAAGTCCCCATAAAGATAGCTGTACAAATGTGCATGTGCGTCCGTGTTTGTGTGCATGTTGTGTGTTCATGTGCTTGTGTCTGCCCTTTTAAAGTACATGACTGGGGTCCATATTTAGCAGCTCTGATTGTTAGAAGGGTTTAAAGCTTTTTGATGAAAGTTTGATCAAAGCAACAGCTCAGAGTATCAGAGCAGTGTGTTATGCCAGTCAATCTGTACCGCGCACACACGTCTACACATACACGCGATTAAAGGCCACTTGCACTGCATGGAGAATCTCACTCCAGACATTCATTATAATGGCTTACATTATCGCAGAATAAAAGATGATGCAAATAACATCATGCTAATGTGTGTTTGTTTGTATCTGTATTCTTGCACTTGAAAAGATTCATGTTTTCACCAAAGTATAATTACTTCACTAAACAAAATCATTCAATTTCAATATTAAATCCAAAATATATTGTGCATGTCTCTGGTTTTTTTCAGACAGTAAATCTGTGATGTGTAACTGGTGTTAATTTCCTTAATTGTCTAATAAACCATTTTTAAGTAGCAGCCGAACGTTCCAGTTTAAAACGTTCTGTTCTGAGATGGCTGAAATTCTCTAACAGCATCTGGTTTTCCAGATTAAGGCAAAGATGCGATCCTTTCAGTCATAGTAATAAAAGCTGGTCGTTCCAAATTTGTGATTTCTAGAATATTGATGGATGAGAGCACATGATATTATAGGGAATTTCAATGGGCAAATGGTTCAACCCTGAAGTTGAAACTGCTCTTCAGGGGTGCGTTTCCGAAAACCATCATTACTAAGGTCACGAGTTGTGTCGTTACAAACATAGTTTGTTGATTTGGCGTTTCCCAAATCCATCGTTCAAACAAACATTTGCAAACTGCATCGCAAACTTCTATGCTTGCAACTACACCTCTGGAGTTGTAGTTAGAAACACAGTTCTGGCTGTGTTCTATTCCCAGTTATCCCCTCTATGCCCTATTCGTTTAGAAAATTCTAACATTTAAACTTGGAATTATTTTTTTTAAGCCATTAAAGTCATCTGTCTTAGGTGTAATTTGCTTTCAAAGTATTTTTACAGTTCAGTTTTGGCGATCTTCATGTTTACAGTTGCGCTCCCTTCACAGTGCACTTTGAAAACATTGATGTCATTTTGAACACAGCCGTGGCTCATGGCGAAAGCTATAGGTGACCTATTATTTAAAAGCGTAATTTTAGTTACGTCTCCAAAGCTTGTGAAAACAAAAAACATAGCATACATTAATGATTTTAATAATAATAGGTTATTTATTAAGTATCTGTACTGTATGACCTGGGCCTGTTGGTTAGAACATTTCTGCAGTGGTTTGCATGATAGACATAAAAAAAAAAAAAAAAAAAAAATATCTTACTTTAATAATAATAATGATAATAATAATAATAAAACATAAAAATAACAATAATAATAATAATTATTATTATTATTGTTATTATTATTATTATTGTTGTTATTATACGTCTTTCGGATGAGATGTTAAACCGAGGTCCTGACTCTCTGTGGTCGTTAAAAATCCCAGGATGTCCTTCGAAAAAGAGTAGAGGTTTAACCCCGGCATCCAGGCCAAATCTGCCCACTGGCCTCTGTCTATCATGGCCTCCTAACAATCCCCATATCATAATTGGCTTCATCACGTCTCCTCTCCACCAATCAGCTGGTGTGTGGTGTGCGGTCTGGCGCAATATGGCTGCCGTCGCTTCATCCAGGTGGATGCTGCACACTGGTAGTGGATGAGGAGATTCCCCCAATATGCAAAGCGGTTTGAGTGCCCAGAAAAGCACTATATAAATGTAAGGAATTTAATAATAATAATAATTATTATGATAATAATAATAATAATATTATTATTATTATTATTATTATTATTATCCTCATCATCATCATTAATATATTATTAATGTATGATTTTTTTTCTTTTCCTAATAAATAATAAATATTTAATTAATTTCTTAGTAAATATGTTTTTATATGATTTATATATGATGTTAGAATACGTGTTAGTTTTGCAAGTGATTTTATGTTAATTTAGAATAGATTATGTAATATTCTCAATAATATTGTAAAGGAAACATTGGTCTCCTATATGTGCCATTTGCATATATTTCATTTAATATGGGAAGCGAGTGCATGTTTTTACCAAAACTAATATTGGATTTTTTTTGTGTGTGTGTGTGTGTGTGTGTGTGTGTGTGTGTGTGTGTGTGTGTGTGTGTTGTGTGTGTGTGTGTGTGTGTGTGTGTGTGTGTGCGTGTGTGTGTGTGTAAAACAATATAATTTGCACAATGAAATTATGGGGTTCTTCTCTAAAGAAGTTGTTACTCCACCCCGTTTAGAGCATCATGACATTTTACGCTATAACTAACGTGGTTCAAACAATGGATCTGCGACATTGAAACTAGGGGTTTTGGAAACACTCGTCACATCTTTTTTTTCCCAAACGATGCATCGTACTATATAGTTTAGCCGAGAGTTACAACGTTGTTTGGGAAATGCACCCCTGTTCAACTCTGAAAAAGTTATTTGTTCTGTAATTCAGCATATCTCAGAGTTAAAGTGAATTTGGACTGAAAGCCCTGCATTAACCAATCTTATCATCACCAGAATGAATCAAAACACTAGATGAAGTATCTAGTATGAGGAGCACACACAAAAAAAAAGGCTGGGCTCCATACAATTCCTTCATGTTGTCCCAACTCAAATTGAGTAAGTTAACTTAAAATTGTTACTAGAAATTTAAGTGGATTGAACATAAAACAATTAAATTGTCCTAAAAAAGCACAGCACATTTAAAAAAGTAGTTTGAACAAACAGCAAAACAATTTGTGAGTGCATGTTGTGTGGGCAGAAAACTATTCCAACGTTACTTTACTGACAGAAGTAAGTTTATTTATTGGGTATGATGGACAAGTCAAAATTGAAAGTGAAACATTATTTTGGTGGTGTTTAATATCTGGGTCTCTACTAAAACTACAGGATAGAGTAAATGCAAACGTTTATCAGAAGTTTCTTCGGTGACATGTGGTTCCTTCCCTGCATTCATCAATCAATTAGCCAGTACTTTTCATGACAATTATCCCCTTTAAGCTGAAAACACACAAAAAAAAAAATGAAATGGCCAGGTTAGAGGCCCGATATACTGTAAACGACTGAAAAATGCTGGAAAATATTTGGTGACAAGGTTCTTGCTGACAAACCTACTACAATTCTGAAACTGCACTGTAAAAAACTGGATTCCACACAATTCCTTCATTTTGTCCCAACACAGATCGAATAAATAAACTTAATCATTTTTACAAATTTAAGTTAGTTGAACATGAATCAATTTATTGTCAAAAAAAAAAAAAAAAACTTAAGAATTGTGTTTGAACTCATTTTAAATAATCACTTTAAACAAGCGGAAAAAAAAAAAAAATTGAGTGTGTGAAAGAGGCTAGAATAAAAAAAATCTGAAAAAAACGTAAATTTAAATTTATGCAACAATATAAACACAATATAAATTGTTTTCTAAATTCTGTAATTCCATAATGGGCGATGCAGTGGCGCAGTAGGTAGTGCTGTCGCCTCACAGCAAGAACGTCGCTGGGTCACAGGTTCGAACCTCGGCTGGGCTGGGTCAGTTGGCGTTTCTGTGTGGAGTTTGCATGTTCCTCCGGATGCTCCGGTTTCCCCCACAGTCCAAAGGCATGCGGTACAGGTGAATTGGGTAGGCTAAATTGTCTGTAGTGTATGAGTGTGAATGAGTGTGTGGATGTTCCCAGAGATGGGTTGCGGCTGGAAGGGCATCCGTTGCGTAAATCGTGCTGGATAAGTTGGCGGTTCATTCCGCTGTGGCGACCCCGGATTAATAAAGGGACTAAGCTGACAAGAAAATGAATGTAATTCCATAGCTTTATTGTCTTGAAATATGGTTAAGCTTTACACTACCTGAAACTACCTGGTCTTGTCGTTGATCCCAGTTGTAAGAGCAACAAATAATAACTTGACTCAGTTGATAATTTGCAAAAGTGGCAGAAGGTAGATTTTTCCCCTGAATCATCTATTGAACTGCATCCCAATCATCACAAATGATTGGGACCCAAGATTCTCACTGAAACCAGTCAAGTTTGGTGATAGAAAAATCATGATTTGGGGTTACATTCAGTATGGGGGCGTGCAAGTAATCTGCAGAGTGGATGGCAACATCAACAGCATGAGGTATCAAGACATTTGTTCTGCCCATTACATTAATAACCACAAGAGAGGGCACATTCTTCAGCAGGATAGTGCTTCTTCTCATACTTCAGCTTCCACATCAAAGTTCCTGAAAGCAAAGAAGGTCAAGGTGCTCCAGGATTGGCCAGCCCAGTCGCCAGACATGAACATTATTGAGCATGTCTGGGGTAAGACAGAGGAGGCATTAAAGATGAATCCAAAGGATCCTGATGAACTCTGGGAGTCCTGCAAGAATGCTCTCTTTGCCATTCCAGATGACTTTATTAATAAGTTATTTGAGTCATTGCAGCGATGTATGGATGCAGTCCTCCAAGCTCATGGGAGTCATACACAATATTAGTTATTTTTTTTTTCCACTATATGGCTTTAAATTCTATATTGTACATTATTTCTGTTAAGTGACAAGACTTTATCTAATCAAATTACTGTCCTAATTAAATAATTAAAAATCAAAGCATGATCATATTTTATTTAGGTAAAATAAGTGTAATCTAGAGGCCTTTGCCTTTCATATAAGCCACTTCTGATACCAAATGATCAACTAGAAGTCAAGTTATTATTTGCTGTTCCTAAAACTTGGATAAGTGACAAGACTTCTGTCAGGTAGTGTATTACTGTATGCACTCTCAAGTAATTGTGAAAAGCTAAAAGAACACTGTATCTGCTAAACTTGTCTTTCATGTTTTAAATATACTTTTCATAATTTGTGCAACAATACTTAATGGAAAGATGCAATGTAGTGCATCAACAAATAAACCTTTCAAATCATCTTGATTGAACTTGCTTCTACCATCTCATTTGCAGTCGGAATCTGTGTGTGTCTCTGTGTGTGTTCTCTCTCACACCACACACACATGCACGGTTTTGTCTCCTTGTAACATTAGCGGGCTTGTTATATATAGCAGCCTATAATCAGATAATCTCTCATTAGTGTTAAGCTGATTATTTCATTTATCTTAGTAACAGTGACAACAAAGGCTGCTTTTAATTAAGCAGATTGCCAATTAGTGGTTATTTTATTGGCTGCTTTAAATGTGCCTTAACGAATAAGCAGCACAGTGCAGTAACGCAGATCTGATGAACAGAGATGCTACAGCGCTTCTGTGCTGTCTAAATGACTTATTTATGATAGTAAGCAGAATTTCTTATCTTTTTTATATAGCAAAAACTTTTCAGCATTGTAACAATATTTTGGTAACACTATATTTTGATGGTCTATTTGAGTATTAGTAGACTGTCTGATTAATATCTGTTGATGTGCTGCACCTTCAACAGACATTTAACTGACTATAAAAACTTTGCAAGTACATGTCAACTTACACTAACCCTAACAGTCTGCTTATAATCTAATGAGAATTAGTTGGTACGCAGATGCAAATGTAACAAACAAACGGACCATCAAAATAAAATGTGACCATATTTTGAATTATTGCAATCATCTGTATATTTTATTCGCTGTGATTGATTAATTAGGCAAGTGATTGGACAACAGTGGTTTTTCAGTAGCTTATAATAATGGTAGCAAAAAAAAAATATAGAATAAAAAAATAAAATAAAAGTAAAAATAATAATATAATAATAATAATAATAATTAAAGGGGACTTTAAAGAGGAGTAATTAAGTTTAACAATTTGACCTTATTTTTTAAACATAATAATAAATAAATAAATAAATAAATAAATAAATAAATAAATAAATAAATAAAAAATAAATAAAAACAGCTTTTATTTCATAAATAATACTCAAAAGTTAATTCTACTCATTTGAAAAGAGTTTTGAACTCAGTGTTGAAGGTAATGAGTTAATTAAATATCTCATTACTTTAACTTAAATGGAGTAAGTTCACAGTGCTCATATACTGTAGATTAATTTTTGTTTTGTAGCAATTGGTTTCCTCAAACGGTTTGAGTTGTCTTAACTTATTGGGTTTTACAGTACTCAGTTGGTTTGAGTTCTCTTCATTTATTGGGTTTTACTGTGCTCAAATTGTTTCGTTTACTCAAATGGATTAAGTTCACAGTACTTATTAGGATCAATTTTTGAACTTAAATGGTTTGTTGCAATCGGTTTCCTCAAATGGTTTGAGTTACCTTAACTTTTTGGGTTTTACAGTGTACAGTATATATAATATATATATATATAATATATATATATATATATATATAATATATATATATATAATAGATATATATATATATATATATATATATACACGATTAATCAAAACCAGAATAAATTGGTTTTACATCACATATGTTTGTGCACTATGTATATTTTTATATTGTGTATACTGTATAAATACAAGCATGCATATATTTGAGAACATTTTCATTTATATTTAGATATGAAATATAAATGTATATGTTACAAATTACATATAAATCTAAATATCTATGTGATAAAACTGATTTATATAGGTTTGTTTTTTATGTATCTGTGTGCATCATATATACATAATAATATACAAAATACACGTACTGTACTTATATATTACGTCAAAACAAATGTTTATTTTGGATGTTTTTAATCTTTGCCCAGCACTTACGCTTTATTTATATTTTGATTTTTTTTCAAAAATTCCCTAAGGTTATATTACATATATAGTAGGGCTAATAGTTAAAAATATGTTTTATAAAACGTTTTAAATACATAATATTATGTCCTATTAAACAGAACAGCACCATGAGTAAACTTCATTTTGTCACAAATTACTAAAACAAACAAAAAATAAATAAATAAATAAATTTACATTTTCTCAGTTTTTAAATCTTCAATGCTTTGCAATGATTTTATTATGTACAATGTATCTATGCTGCGTGCCCAACAACGCTTGACTCTCACTCTTCTATATTTTCAAAAGGGCCAGCTAACATATTACTTGCCGCTAACCAGATCCAGTTGTAACCAGTCAGTGATCTAGTGGTAACGTGTGGTGCATTGTATTGGTAATTAATTGTTGATTTTACAGGATCTTTTAGAAAAAGCTGAACTTTGACCCTTAAACAAGGACGCTAATGCAGCAGGACCTCTCAGAAAGCTGGGGGAGGGATTCTCTATCATACACTTCATTGCCAGAATTAGTCACAGCTTTTCAGCCTTGGAGCTCCAGTGAGCTAAAAATTGGCTTGTAAAAATGATTTAAATGACAATAAAATGTGCAATGAATAATTGATTTTGCCTTTGTAAAAACTATTGGCATAACAAATGTTCACAGGGTATGATTTTCCAATAAACAAAATAGTTATTAGTTGGCAATTGTGAAAAAGAAATGTGTTGTAAAATATACTTTATTAATGAAATAAAAGGTAGTATTTAAAGGGATTACACATGTAGTTCTGAAAACAAACTCTGTAGAAATATCTAATGAAACACATACTGTAAGATTATGTTTCAAATTCTGTTTTTCGAAAAGCTAATTGTCAACAATCAACCAGAGAAACATGAAAACTCAGTCAATGGCTTTTTCTTGTTGTATCATAGATTTTCAATATAACATAACATTTATATTATATACTATATTTCAGTTCACCCAAAACAAAAACAATTAATAATTACAGTACTATCAATTGTGTTTAGATCTAAGATCTAAAGCCTCGGTCAAAGACCAAAGGCCAAATATGTACATGTAATAAAAACAATATACCTATTTGTAACCATTAAAACAAGGAACCTACCATAAAATAATTAATTAAAAACTATTATTACTTAATAAGAGGTTTTATTTTTATCTGTTTTGATGAGGATCAAAAATGTGTCTGTATGTTAAATTACTACAATGCTCCTCACAAAATGAATTATGTTTGATTTAGTACTTTTTGTTACGCATTACATTGTCTCTATATGGTTAGAGTTACAATGAAGATTAAGCTTAGGGTTATAATCAGTAATTATGTATTTTTAATTGTAATTACTATGTAATATGTGTAACAAGGTCTCCCTAAAATAAAGCATTACCAAACTCTTTGATTTTTAGAAAACATCCATGAAGGTCCATCCCAAACCCCACATCTAAAATAACCACCACCTGGGTAGCTGCATATAAAATTATACAGTTATACTGTACAACAATACTGTACAAGTTAGCCACCAAATAACCTATTTGTAAAGTTTAATGTTATTAGAAAATTATGCAACCCCATACAGATGGTTCCCAAAATGTCTGAATTCAGTTAACAAATAGCAGTCAGTCATAAAATAAATATGATGTATATATTATTGTTATCTGTAATATTTAAGTGTAACTAATTATAAAAAATTAGTTAAATAAATATGTTCCATGAAGATATTTCGTACATTTCCAACCATAAATATATTATAATATATTTTTGACTAGTAAAGTGCATTGCTAGGAACATAATTTGGACAACTTTAATGTTGTTTGTTTGTTTGTTTGTTTGTTTTGTTTGTTGGTTTGTTTGTTTGTTGCTTGGTTTGTTTGTTTGTTTGTTTGTTTGCTTGTTGGTTGGTTGGTTTGTTTATTTGTTGGTTGGTTTGTTTTATTTGTTGATTGTTTTGTTTTGTTTTGTTGTTTTTGCTGGTTGGTTGGTTGGTTGGGTTTGCTTGCTTGTTTGTTTGTTGTTTTGTTTGTTTTGGTTGTTTGTTGGTTTGTTTGTTTTTTTGTTTTTGTTTGTTGTGCTGGTTGGTTGGGTTTGTTTGTTTGTTTGGTTGGTTGGCTTGTTTTATTTGTTGGTTGGTTTGTTTTATTTGTTGATTGGCTTATTGTTTTTGTTGTTTTGTTTTGTTTGTTTTGTTTTGTTTTGTTTTGTTGGTTGGTTGGGTTTGCTTGCTTGTTTGTTTTTGTTTTTGTTTGCTTGTTTGTTTGTTGTTGTTTTTGTTTTGTTTTTTTGTTTTTTTTGGTTGGTTGGGTATGTTTGTTTGTTTGTTTATTTGCTTGTTGGTTGGTTGGCTGGTTGGTTTGTTGGTTGGTTGGTTGGTTGGTTGGCTGGTTGGTTTGTTGGTTGGTTGGTTGGTGGTTGGTTTTGTTTTGTTTGGTATGTTTGTTTGTTGGTTGATTTGTTTTGTTTTGTTTGTTGTTTTGTTTTTTGTTTGTTGGTTTGTTTGTGTTTTTGTTGTTGGTTTGTTTGGTTGGTTGGTTGGTTGGTTGGTTGGTTGGTTGGTTGGTTGGTTTGGTTGGTTGGTTCACAGTAAAAACAATGACTCAACTTAAAAGTTAGCTTTTTCTAAGTGAATCAACTTAAATCGGTTCAATACAGTGCTTTCCCAGAGATGGGTTGCAGCTGGAAGGGCACCCACTGCTTAAAACATGTGCTGGAGAAGTTGGCGGTTCATTCCACTGTGGCAAGCCTGGATTAATAAAGGGACTAAGCCGAAAAGAAAATAAATGAATGAACTACAGCGCATTGGGTAAAACCTCAATCCTGCAGCAAGTTCCCGTACAGTTTTAAGTTGAGTCAACTTTTATTTTTTACAGTGTTGGTTGGTTGGTTTGTTGATTGAACGCTGTGGTTTCAAATTTAACCACAAAATAGTTTTATTTTGACCAATTATTCCCCTATCCTAACAAACATCAAAGGATGTAAAATTGTATTTAGTTTATTTATTATTTATATATTTAGTAATCAAGAGATGTTTAAATCTCAATTTAAAAGTCAATTAAAAGTCACATCTTTTAAACCAAGTATCCAGATTTTGAAAAAAAACTGAATGAACCAAATTAAAAGATAGAATGAACTTTACAGGATCACACCACTACAGTTCACGTTTCCAACAGTATTTCAGTTAATTTAGTATGAGTTTGTACTGTAGTTTCTCTCATTTATGTTTAACAATCGGAAATGAGTTATCACATTCTGTAGAGACACACTGTTTTCTGTTTGGCTTTCAGTGAGTCTGACTTTAAACAACATGATTTTACATGACTGAGCATCCACTCAGTCCTTGTGTATGATGTGATTCTGTGTTAAGTGTGTGTTATTGCATTAGTGTATTATGCACTGTTTCTCTTTAAACTCTAAGTGAACTCTATGTCAATGGGGTCTGTACTTTTAAACACTGACAGGTATACGCCTGGAATTGTAATGAAGAAGGTCTAATTAAAACATATATTCAATAAACGGTTGGTTATTGAAATATATGTTGGCGGAGAGAGCTGTTTACAGTTCTTTTCTTTGTTGCATAATGAAATCTGTGCAAGACTTATTGTCAGTCACTGGAAATCTACAGTATAAACACAACATTTGCATTGATTCGGTGAGTTAGTTTGACAGTGTCTTTTGCGTATCTTCCCCAAACAACCATATATATTTGTGCTATTATTATATTAACCTATTGTGGAGTTCATATTTAATACTTGCAGGAACAATGCTTAAAGAATCTGAACAAATCCATTACGGCATTTACGAAACCAATTAAATTAACCCCATGGTGAAAGCACACTGCCATGACATTGTGACCATGTCTGAGACGTCTAAAAAGATAGATAGAGAGAAAGAGAGAGAAGCTCCCTGAATGTTCGGACAAGGAAATTCAATTAGAAAGGCTTTTGAATCCAAATTCCCACTCAGTACTCAGTATATGTCCTTTGTGCCCCTGTCTAGGAGGGTTAGCAGAACGTTACGGGAATGTTTGGACGTGCAGGGCTAACATAATTCTGACAAGCATCATCTGTGCGAATGACCAGAACAAACGGCTGAACCCTGAATGGTTTTCTTCACCATTTGTATGTGTACACTAAAAAACGCAGGGTTCCACACAATTCATTCATGTTGTCCCAACACAAATTGATTAAGTTAGCTTAACAATTTCAACAAATTTATGTGGATTGAATATAAAAAAATTAAGTTGTCCCAATGAAATCTCAAGAATTGTGTTCAGGGTTCGTACGGGTGCTGGAAATCCTGGAAAATGCTTGATTTGTTAATATAGTGTTTTCAAGGTTAGAAAAGTGCTTGGATTTTGGACAAAGTGCTTGAACCTGCTTGAATTTGAAATTGCAGGACTCGAAATTACAACCGTTTTGGTCGCATATGCGGCCGAAATGCGGCATATTTGCTCTTAACGCCAAACGCAGCGCTCAGGTATAGTTTAAAACAGTTGTCATGTCAACTTCTGCAAAGCCCGCAATGCCTCGCCTTAAAGCTCGTTTGATTGGCCCACTGCTCTTGAACTGAACGCGAATGGATTGGTTAAAATCAGCTGTCAATCACTCAGTTCAGACGAATGCTACAGCTGCGAGCCGGCGGCGGAGCCGCGAAAATGTGAAGGTCTGGATGTATGGATACGAGAGAATGAAAATAACACTGACAATTTTTGTCTGCCTAAAGTTACAAATAACGGCACATCTGATCAGTGATCATGTGGTGAATGTTAATCCAGCATTTACACTTTTCGAAGCGCGGATAAAAGACTTCCGGGGTTAAAGTTCGCTATGAAAGTGACTAAATTCACTGTGAAGCCTGAGGGACGGAGTTTGCAGGTAACTTAACAGCATTTTCCACACATTTAAAGCACAAGATGTTTTGTTTAATCCCTCATTTATTCATCACGATGTTGTCAGTCATAAAACTGCAGCGCGTACACCATCGCAAAAGGGACTGCGTTCACTAAGATTAAACTAATATTGCAACTCATTTGCAACTTATTGCTGTTAAGATGACATATGCAAATAATAAGTTATATGTCATATATACCTACCTACCTACCCTGTTACTCCTGGATAACCTAGTTATTATTTTTGCACTATATTTTGTTCAGTGCAGTTTCATTTTTGCACTATTTTCATTGTAGATTTTTCCTAAACTCTAACAGTCTAAAAAGGGCACTCCCTTGCCAATTTAAATTATTGATCATGTTATTCACGACATGCTATGTGGGGGCTGCTCAAGATGAGCATAAGATAGAAAAAATATTCAAATTTTACACAATTAACGTTAGTGTTTATTGAAATTGTATTTATCTCTCTGGTGATTATTTGTCAATTATATATAGGTTATATAAAATTCCCAAACTACTTACAGAGAGGTGATACATTTTGAACTATTAAACATGTTTTCCTTTAACCCCTTAACTGTCACCATTTGACAGGTGGGACATTTACATACAGTTACAACAGTACCTTAGTCCTAACCAGGGCTTGACATTAACTTTTTTGATCACCAGCCGCTGTGGCTAGTAGATTTCCAACATTACTAGCCACTCGCCATTTTCACTAGCCACACTTTTCTTGTTGGGAAAATATATTTTATATGCATAAATTTGACTTTGACATGCTAAAATGACTTGATTTAGATGTTGTGTTATGTCCACATGCCTTCTCATTCATTTAACTTCTTGTGTGTGTTGTGTATTAGCTTGCTCAGTGTGAATGAGCAAATGGGTTGTGTCACAATGCAATCAGTTTTTATTTCACGACTTTTCAGGGCTCAAAATTAAGGATTTACCAAATTTATCTCTGACCACACCAAATAAGTATTTCATAGCCACAATGTTTTAAAGTGTCAAAACAAGGAAAATATAGCTGTATAGGTGCACTTTTTAGTTCAAAACTTTTCTTTTAAAAAAACATTAACTTTAAAAAAGGAATTATTGTCATGTATCTAAAATATGCACAGTAATCTGTCTAAAAATCCCAGATCACCAGTTAACTACACATAAACGGGGAGTAATCTCCCATTAAAGCAATGTTATTGTAAACAAATATAATTAAACCATATTAACAAATATAACTGTAACGTGGTGCACGATCATCGCTTTTTGTGCAGTCTATTTCAAAGGGAACCAATCACACCAGTTGCGTTCCTCTAGGCACGGTTGCTTCGCGCAAGTAAACGGGAGCGTGCGCGCATGCGAGCTACATTACCTGTGCGCACGAGTGATCATCTTCTCGTTGTGCTGCTTTTCGATTCTAAGATCACGTTTGCAGGAATATTGGGTCATGCTTATTATCGAACCCTGCTTTCAGGAGACCTACAATTTAAAAATGATTTCCAACCAGCCAAAGTGGCTAGTGGAGGTGTCTGTCTAACCTGCCAGAGCTGAAATCTACCCGCATGTGGCGGGTTGGCCGGTGTTAATGTGAAGCCTGGTCATAACCTAAAGTAATATTGATGAAAGCTCGGCGTCACGTCTGTGTGGAGTTTGCATGTTCTCCCCGTGTTTGCGTGGGTTTCCTCCGGGTGCTCTAGTTTCCCCCACAGTCCAAACACATGGGCTATAGGTGAATTGAATAAACTAAATTGGCCGTAGTGTATGTGTGTGTATGCAAGAGTGTATAGGTGTTTCCCAGTGTTGAGTTGCAGCTGGAAGGGCATCCGCTGCATAAAACATATGCTGGATAAGTTGGCGGTTCATTCCGCTGTGGCAACTCCTGATTAACAAAGGGATTAAGCCGAAAAGAAAATGAATGAATTAATTGATGAAAGATTACAAACTATGGTTTCCATATTTGGTGACTGATTTTCAAAACAGTTGACATAGGAAGAGTTCATTAATTTGCAGCAAGATTATTCTCAGACTCATAAGGATTTAATTTGTTACATGAATTTTGAATAGCAATGAACATGAAATATTATGAACGACTGGTCTTGAAAGTTTGGTACTACACCAAACAAAATCTGACTGTAAGCTCATTTTTGAGATATCAACCTTAGGTAGAAAAGACCAAACCTAAAAAATGCTTCATCCAATAACTGAACTTTTTTTTTAATTTTTAATTTTTTTTTTTACCATTTTTGGGTAAACTATCCCAATAAATCTTTGCTCCAAAGTATTCAACAATTTAAGTTGAAGTGCCATATTGTGTTTTTTTGAAATAGCACAATGGATTTAAATGTGAAAAAGTACATACAGCATATATAAACGTAATTTACCGCGATTGTTAGGTGCTGGAAAAGCATAAAAATGCACCTTGAAAGTGCTTGAAAAGTGCTGGAATTCAAAGTTGCAAAAAATGTAAGAACCTGTGTGTTGTTTCAGCCTATTTTAAATAAGTAGTTTGAACAAGCAAAAAAATATATTTTGTGAGTGTAGGGATCGCTAAGATGTTACCACACATGTGCCATTCTTATGTAGTTAGGCTTTTATATCACAAAAGTACACAGAAATGCTACAAAAGTTGCAAGAAGCAAGAAGGTAGCTGGTTCGAGTCCAGGCTGGGTCAATTGACATCTCTGTGTGGAGTTTGCATGTTTTCCCCATGTTGGAGTGGGTTTCTCCGGGTGCCCCGGTTTCCTCCCACAGTCCAAAGACAGGTGAATTGAATAAACTAATGTGTGTGAATGAGTTGTATTCACCAGTACTGGGTTGCAGCTGCAAGGGCATGTGTAAAACATATGCTAGATAAGTTGGCGGCTCATTCTTGTGTTGTGACCCCTGATGAATAAAGGGACTAAGCCAAGAGAAAATGAATGAATAATAAGATATTAACTATGACTAGAGAGCGTGCTAACATGCAGATTTGTTGCATGTGCAACTGGTTATGCTTAACAGTTTACCCACATTAATCGATTTCAGAGGTATTCAACTTCGGTGACCTTGAGGGCCAAATATCAGTCACATGAGATACAGGGGGTTACTTATACACTGGAGTCACGGGTCGGTATGTGTCACGACACTAGACAGAGAGGATCCAATAGCAAGTATTTTAATGACAAATGAAAATAAGTATCAAAGGATACCACTGGATGTTCCGGAAACAAAGAATCTTCAAAACAAAGGGGGTCCACTGGCCACAGTGAAGACGTCAACGAAACGCACAGACTGCGAAGGATCCTGAGAGCAACAGACAGGGACAAGAACAACAACGGACTGATAACCAGCAGTAACCACATGCTGGAATATATAGCCAGTGAAACAGGGATCAGCTGGAGGATGATTAAGTCAGCCGATAAAGTCAGCTGATTCGATAGCACGCCGTCAAAACAAATAGGTAAACAAACACACGACAACACATAAGGCATGACAATAACATACAGAAAGAACACACAAACCCATAACCGTGACAGGTATGTACCTCGGTTTTGGCATCACAGGTTGGTACTGGTACGGTACTACAGAATAATAACAAATATATTGTCATATGAGCTACAGAGCTGAAGAGCTTCTTGTAAAGCAAAAATACTAATTAAACACAAAAGTAAAAAAAAAACATTATAATCAGAAAACTAATTAGGAATTTATAGTTTAAAAATAATCTCAGCCTCTCCCAAAAACAGAAAAAAAACAATAATTATGTATTAAATTTAACATTCAGTAAAACTGAAATATCTTTATTGACAATGCAGCACGGTGTCCATCATCCAGCACTCATTTGTCACACATACAATCAGTTTCAGAGAAGTGGACCAATCAGAAGAACTCGGAGGCTGGACTAGTGTTGTACATTTCTGTTTAGTAGTGATGGGAGATTCGGATCATTTTACTGACTGACCTGTGAGTCTCGTTCAGCATGGTGAACGAATCTTTTTTCGAGTCATTACGTTCATTTCGTTCAATTTGCCAAAATATTAGGTGACAATTAACTATTAGATAAATATTAGGTATCATATCAAACATCATGCTCATTAAAAGACTACAAATATATCAGTATCATCATTTGTTAAATAATTAGTTCATAAAGTCTAGATTGTTTGCACAGGTTTATTCAGTCTTTATATGGAGACTACTGTATTCAGCTCCATAAACGAATCCAATTAAATATTTTAGTAAATAACCTAAATATGAACTCAAATAAGTTACAGACTTGTAATAAAATAATTATCATCATTGATCCTGACACCCCTATAAAGATTTCTTAACAAATTAAGTTAAAAAATATTTTATTAAATATAAAATATGATAATAAAATTTTTTTTCCTGTCTGGCTGTTTATGCAGAAATTTTAAAAGTGACATTGATGTTCTTGCTCTTCTGGGAAATTTCTACTAAGTGTAGCTCACTCATTTTGCTTCCTTTGTTCAATCAAAATGCTTTCATTCTCCAGAATAATCTTAATCATTGTTTAAGACTTAATCAAAACACTAATATTATTGGAAAATATTTATATCTATAAATGTAAATAAATGTAAACCCTTTTTTTGCATAATCAAACAAGAACTAGAACAGTATTGATACACCATTCAACATCTAGTAGCCTAAATACTGATGTTTAAACTCCTAGAATTTGTGCTTATTGTTTTGTGTTTAATAGGCCTATTCGCAGATTTATTTCCTTTTTATGTGCCTCTCGTTTTCCCCTTATTTATCATGCATTTGTTATATAGGCTACTTAAATGTAATTATAATTTTAATTGTTTAAAAATGAACTATAGTTTGTAGAGACTGTATTCTGTTTTATTTGTGCTGTAAAAATTTTGTTGTTATTGTAATAAATAAATAAATGATCACGCCATGTGATCGGTCATCATGACTGCCGCAACTTTGAGCCCCCGAAGTGTCCAACCTAACGGCTCCGTTTTCAACTCCGCTCCCGCCTGCGCTCGGCTAATCTCGTAGATCACGGCTGCAGCCATGCTTCATGTCGAACGCACCTATTATTAAATGTTACGAGTTGCTTCTACAACTATACCAAACGTTGATCATACTACAAACAAGTCATAACTAGAATGCTATAAGAACTTTATAAGGACTCGAGAGATGAACGGATCAAATCTTTGTCTAGTTCTGACTGCATATGATTGGCTTCTGTCTTCACATGATGAACGAACGACTGAAACCGAGGACTCGAGAAATGAACGAATCAAATCTTTTTCCGGCTCTGACTGCCTATGATTGGCTTCTGTCTTTCACATGATGAACGAACGACTCAAACCGAGGACTCAAGAGATGAACGGATCAAATATTTTTTCTGGCTCTAAATGCTTATGATTGGCTTCTGTCTTTCATGTGATGAATGAATGACTCAAACCTGATAGACGATTTGAAAAAGTAACTAGTCTTCTACTACAGCTGCACAAATGTGCACATGCGCGAAAGAAACGAATCACTCCCTGAGAGGACTCATTCTCAAGTTATACAAAAGATTCGTTCAAAATGAATGAATGAAAATGTTATGACACGGGAAAATAGCAGAACCACTGAGCACTGTGTGTTATGTTTTCGGACAAAAACCATATGTATTCTGTATTCATCATGAGGGCATGTGAACCGTGACCATTGTACGTGTATCGTGAGGGTTCGGGACGAATACTTGTACCGTTACAGCCCTCGTGCTTCAGCTGCACTATATGCAGCAACATGAGAGCTGATCAGTCTATGCAGCATTTTAAGGAGCAACGGGCCGGATGTGGTCCACTGGCTTGCCTGTTGAGAACCTTGGATCTATTTTAATACACAGCTCTTTGGAAGTCTCAATTCACAACAATCACACATTCCAAGATATGTTATTCTCAGATAACAACCGCTAAAACTAATAAACATGAATAACTGAATAATATAGGGTGCATTCAGTCGTTTATCTTTCTCTAAGTTTTGCATTTAATTAGAGAGCTAGTAAATTATTAAAGCTCAGATAAATGTTTTATGTAATAAAAGGATAATGTACATTCAGTTATGTTCACAGAATTAAGTCATTCAGTCTTATAAAAAAAAGTGTGCCTGTTTTCTCTAAAACCGAAATCAAGCATGTGTGATGCCATTAGCATGGTGGCCGCAGGACACAGTCTATGACATTAAAATGGAATATTTCTCTGAATTTGAACATTCTTCCAAATATTTTAGGATTTTTGTTAGTACATAAGTCAGCAAAATGAATAATAAAGTTCATATTTTAATTTAAAAAACTGACATATTGTGTCTTTAATAGAAAAGCACCCTTAATGAACATTTAATGAGGACAACTGCTTCACTGTAGAAAAAGACGGCATATAATATACATTCAGATACTTTCTTGAGCTAAGAAATCATAAAAATGTGCATTGTCTCATCCAAGTGAAGGAAATGTGGTATTGTACAATTTCAGAAACTCCAAACATCACAGGAGAGTTGAAGTTTCTGTCAATCAATTATGCACTCTACACAACATTCCCATTTTCTTTATTCTCTTAAACACAAAGGGATGTATTTCAAAGAAAGTTGTCAACCAGTAGCCATTGTCTCCATAGAAGATTTTTGTTGTGAATTCTTACTGTGGAAGTCAATGGCTACGGCTTTACAACATTCTTTAAAACATCTTTAGTGTTCAGAAGAAAGAAACTCAAACAGATTTAAAACCACTTCAGATTGAGTGAATGGTAAGTACATTTTCATTATTGGGTGAGCTATCCTTTTAATGCTGTGTTTGACATCAAACCTCACATAACAAATGGAAATATGCAGAGTACAACAAAGGAAAGTTTGAGTTTAACATCAATAGGCAAATAACTTGCAAATAATCTTGTACAAAAGCTTGCCAAAAAAGATAGCTCCCTTTCCCGGTTATTAATTGAATGTAAAAGTAGTTTATTTTTTTGTTAATATCAATATGCTGGTAGTTTGGTGTGAATGGAAATGTTCATTGAGCGTCCTTCAAAGCGCACTTGTCTCCCACACCAAAAAAGTTGATTAAAAATTCTAGATTGTAATCGGTAGGGATACATTAGTGCTGTGACCCAGGTGGTAATAACGTTTGCTTGATGATATTGAGTTTACTGGGGGTGAATTTAACAAAGACGTTTTATTTGAAGATGTGCGAGGGATGTGCTAGCAACTGACACTAGATGCTGCAGTCTTCAGTGTCCATGTTAGTGGACCCGCCTCCCAACAGCCATTCAAGTTCCACTTGGAGTACGTGATGGAAAAATTTATTTTAATTGTTATTAAAACAGTGTTTCTATAAAATGTATCTTTATTACTAGAAACACCAAAAGAAGCACACGCCTTCCTAACACAACCATATCACCCTGCAAACCAAGACCGTTTACTTACTGAAGCTAAGCAGGGCTGAGCCTGGTCAGTACCTGAATGAAAGACCACATGGGAAAACTAGGTTGCTGTTGGAAGTAGCAGAAGTGAGGCCAGCAGGGGGCGCTCAACCTGCGGTCTGTGTGAGTCCTAATGCCCCAGTAAAGTGAAGGGGACATTATACTCTCAGTGAGTGCCGTCTTTCAGATGAGACGTTAAATCGAGGCCCTGTGGTCATTAAAAACCCCATGGCACTTCTTGTAAAGAGTAGGGGGGTGTAACCCTGGTGTCCTGGCCAAATTCCCTCCATCGACCCTTACCCATCATGGTCTCCGAATCATCCCCATCCACCGAATTGGCTCTATCACTGTCTCTCTTCTGCACCTGTGTGTGGTGAACGCACTGGCGCCATTGTCCTGTGGCTGCCGTTGCATCATCCAAGTGGATGCTGCACACTGGTGGTGGTGTGGGGAGAGCCCCCTCATGATTGTGAAGCACTATGGGTGTATGGCCATACACAATAAATGCACAATAAATACACATTACTTACGTACTAAGAAAAGATGGTACAAAAAAACATAGTACAAAAAGAGTTATTCAGAAGGTGGTACTCTGCTTTTAAACATGTGCATTCAATAAGTGTAAATCCTGGGAGCCATATCTTAATCCTCAGAGGAGGAATGCTCTAAAAGAGCTGTGTGTCATCTGTGACAAAGTGGGCCCTAGAAGCGAGGAAAGAAGATAAAAACCTGTTGTCTGATTAGCCTTCACATCGCACAGTGCAGCAAGCGGTGTTCCTGTAAGACTGTCGGACCTGTGCTTTGGAAGTAAACCTTGTAAGACTTTAGCCCAATCCCAATTCTATCCCTTAGCCCTTGCCCTTACCCCTACCCCTCGTTTTGCGCAATCACATGAAGGGGTAGGGGTGTCCCAATTCTCTTTAGCTTGAAGACGTAGGACTAAAGGAAAGGGCTAGATAGCCCTTGAAACTGAGATTTTCCAGGACCACACTCGAAACCAAGGGGTAATAAAATTCCCAGAATACACCATCTACAACAGCAGCATGGCTGCACACAGAAGTAAGGAGATTTTGTCATTATTACGAATTTTTTACAACAAACAAGCACATGTTTTACAGTAATACCTTCATAATAGCATTTGGGGCGATGCAGTGGCGCAGTAGGTAGTGCTGTTGCCTCACAGCAAGAAGGTTGCTGGTTCGAGCCTCGGCTGAGTCAGTTGGCATTTCTGTGTGGAGTTTGCATGTTCTCCCCGTGTTCGCGAGGGTTTCCTCTGGGTGCTCCGGTTTCCCCCACAAGTCCAAAGATATGTGGTACAGGTAAATTGGGTAAGCTAAAATTGTCCGTAGTGTATGTGTGTGAATGAGAGTGTATGGGTGTATCCCAGTGATGGGTTGCAGCTAGAAGGGCATCCGCTGCTTAAAACATGTGCTGGAAAAGTTGGCGGTTTATTTCGCTGTGGCGACCCCTGATAAATAAAGGGACTAAGCCGAAAAGAAAATGAATAAATGAATGAATAATAGCATTTGTGTTTTACTGTCATGCTTTTTAAAAAAAATTGCTAAAATAAAAATCGCTACATTTCGCTATCTATAATCCATAATCACAATCATCTCGTATAGCAGTCCAACAACACTTTTACATCTGTCATTAGTTGACACTCGAATACCCTGTCAGAAACTCTGTGGCTGGGAATGTTAACGCTGTTTTCCTGTGTTTACATAGATGAATATGGCCACTGTGTATACAAAATAGAATTGGGATTGGGCCTAAGAGTTCTTTATTTGAAATGGCCTGACAAGTATAACAGGTATGGATTGCACTCAGTCAGTGTGTCTGTGAGTTAATTTAGAAAACTGAATGAGTTCAGTTTTTGAGCAAATCATTTAGACTAAGTAAAATATTATAGTATAAATGGTAGAGTTCATTAAATTACTTCAACTTAAATGGAGTAAGTTCACAGTACTCATATAGATTAGTTTTATTATTGATTAGTAACTCAAATGGTTTGTAGCAATTGGTTTCCTCAAACAGTTTGAGTTGCCTTAACTTATGAGTTTTACAGTACTCAGTTGGTTTGAGTTCTCTTCATTTATTGGGTTTTACTGTGCTCAAATTGCTTTGTTTACTCAAATGGATTAAGTTTACAGTACTCATTAGGATTAGTTTTTGACATTAAATGGTTTGAGTTACCTTGACTTTTTGGGTTTTACAGTGTAGAAAAATTGGTTAGGATCAACACTAAGGGAGAGCTAATGACGTAACATTCATTTTTGGTAATATATTCCTTTAACGCTGGATGTAGCTGATGAAAATTCAAGCGGTTTTTGTGTCAGTGACGTGACTTGTGTGAGGTTTTTTTGCGAACAGATGTCACCCATGACTGCACCAAACTAAAAGCAATTCAAGTATTGATCATGTGAAAAATAACTCTTGCCAAGCCCAGCGAACAAGCCCAGAGGATTTGAGATAATATACATAAATTTGATGAGCTAATGACATTCTAAAATATTTATTATATTATTAGTAGCCGAGGTCGCAAGAGATGGTCAAAGGGGTCAGGCAGATTATGAAGATACGGCACCTCAGTGAGACAACAACATTTACCACCATAAAAGAGATCTGACAAGCGCCAAACACACGGCAAGCGCACATACTCGCACACATGCTCAACATGACCACACCTGCAGGAATAGTCCCATTGATCGGACAGCTTTTAAAGGGCTGACCTTTAAAGAAGGGCTTTGCTTTTTCGGTGATAAATCTGAAATATGGAGCCATCTGTGGAGCAGGGGAGATTGGCAGGCAGGACAGAGCGCAAGATATTTGGCCACTCCTGGGGTACCGGAGGGACTGAGCGGCCTGTGACCTTATGGCAGGCGCGGGGTCGAGCCTCACTGTAACACGAGAAAGCGCAGGGGTTGGGGGTGGGGTCGCCTGTCCGTCTCCGTGGCGACTGGAGCCCGGTCGTCACGGCGACCCCTGTGCACACTGGTCGATGGACAGGCTGGGATGTGGAGGGATGCCACTCCTGGGGATGAAACCAAAGATCTGCTCACACAAAACACACACACCGAAGACTCTTTATGTCTGTGTGTATCTGGGATTCAACCTCAGTATTCATTTATGCAAGAGCTTTTCATTTGGAGTGTTTGAAAATTATGTGAATTTATTTTATTCATATAAATAAAATATGTGTGTTCATATTTTAAATATAATGAAGAATGCTAGGATTTCCGAAATGTCCAGTTACAATAAATGTATTTTTTATATTCTTTATACAAAAAAAGGTTACACTTTATTTTGATAGTCCAACTGCAAATATACTTTATTCTTTATTGACTGTTGGGTTAGGGTTATCAGATTAAGCTAACGTAAGTTGCAAACTTTTTTCTATACTCAGTAAAAGTACAAGTACTTGCAGAAAAGTTATTCAAGTAAGAGTAAAAAGTATCTGATGAAAATTTTACTCAAGTAAATATATATTTATATATATATATATATATATATATATATATATATATATATATATATATATATATATATATATATATATATACACACACACACACACACACACACACACACACACACACACACACACAGTTGAAACCAGAAGTTTACATTCACTCTAAAAAAAAGGAACATAACCATTTTTTTTAAAAATGTCTGATGGTAAATCATACTAAACATTTACTATTTTAGGTCTGTTAGGATTACCTAAATGATTTACATTTGCTAAATGCCATAATAATGGGAGACATTTTTTTTTTAATGTTTTATTAATTTCTAGACAGTCAAAAGTTTACATACATTTCCTTGGTATTTTTTTAGCTTTGCTTTTAAACTGTATAACTTTGGTCAAATGCTTTAGGTATCCTTCCACAAGCTTCTCACAATAGTTTGTAGGAATGTTGGCCCATTCCTCCTGACAGAATTGGTGTAACTGAGTCAGATTTGTAGGCTGTCTTGCTCGCACAAGCTTTTTCAACTAATTGCCCACAAATTTTCTATAAGATTAAGCTCAGGGCTTTGGGATGGCCACTCCAAAACATTCACTCTGTTGTCCTTAAGCACATTTTAACTAATTTGGGCAGTATTCAATTCAATTCAATTCATCTTTATTTGTATAGTGCTTATACAATGTAGATTGTGTCAAAGCAGCTTCACATGGAAGATTATAGTGAATTGAAACAGTGTCAGTTCAGTTTTCAGAGATTAAGTTCAGCTCAGTTTAGCTCAGTTCAGTGTGGGTTAATAATCACTACTGAGAGTCCAAACACTGAAGAGCAAATCCATCGATGCGCTGCTCTACAGATCCCGAACCATGCAAGCCAGTGGTGACAGCGGCGAGGAAAAAACTTCACCCAATTGGCGAAAGCGAAGATTTAAAAAACCTCAAGAGAAACCAGGCTCAGTTGGGCATGACCATTTCTCCTATGGCCAAACGTCTTGTGCAGAGCTGCAGTCTAGGCGCAGGAAGCTGGACCTCAGCGAAGACTCGTCTGTCCTTGGAGCGTCACAGGAGTCAGTCTCATGCTCTCACTCCACGATGACCACCACAGCAGCTGCTCAGGATACAGCCTGGTCTGAGAACCTTGGGATCATCTCGTCGCTGTATGCTTAGGGTCATGGTCTGTTTAGAAGACCCATGTCTTGAGATGTTGCTTCAGTATTTTCTACACAATGTTCTTTCTTCATGATGCCATCTATATACATATATATATATATATATATATATATATATATATATATATATATATAGATATATATATATATTATATATATATATATATATAATATATATATATATATATATATATACAGTTGAACTCAGAATTATTAGCCCCCTTTGAATTTTTTTTTCTTTTTTAAATATTTCCCCACTTATGTTTAACAGAGCAAGGAAATTTTCACAGTATGTCTGATAATATTTTTTTCTTCTGGAGAAAGTCTTATTTGTTTTATTTTGGCTAGAATAAAAGCAGTTTTTTAATTTTTTAACTCCATTTAAGGTCAAAATTATTAGCCCCTTTCAGCTATAGTTTTTGATAGTATACAGAACAAACCATCGTTATACAATAACTTGCCTAATTACCCTAACCTGCCTAGTTAACCTAATTACCCAGTTAAGCCTTTAAATGTCACTTTAAGCTGTATAGAAGTGTCTTGAAAAATATCAAGTCAAATATTGTTTACTGTCATCATGGCAAAGATAAAATAAATCAGTTGTTAGAAATTAGTTATTAAAACTATTATGTTAAGAAATGGGGGGGGGAGCAGGGGGGCTAATAATTCTGACTGAAACTGTATATATATATATATATATATATATATATATATATATATATATATATTATATATATATATATATATATATATATATATATATATATATATATATATTCAAATATTTTCCAAATTATGTTTACCAGAGCAAGAATTTTTTCACAGTATTTCCTATATTTTTTTTTTCTTTTGTAAAAGTTTTACTTGTTTTATATTGGCTAAAATAAAATAAAAGCAGTTTTTGTGCTTTCAAAACCATTTTAATATTATTAGCCCCCTTAAGTAAGATTTTTTTTGTTTTGTTTTTATTGTCTACGGAACAAACCATAGTTTGTAATTTGCCTAATTAATCTTGTTAAGCCTTTAAATGTCACTTTAAGCTGAATACTAGTATCTTGAAAATATACACTGTCATCATGGCTAGGTTAAGGAAATCAGTTATTAGAAATTAGTTTATGAAAATCGGCACCTTAGAATTATTAGGTTCTATCTGACATTTCTGTCAAAGTGAGTTATTAACATATTCTTATTAAATATAAGAATTACATTATGGGATGTTTTTTATAAGTTGTTTACATTTTAAGACCTTTTATGTAAAAAACAAATGTGACACACATACTGTTTGCTATGGAATGCAAAAACTTTGAAGCTCAATATCTCAAAATCATTCAGAATGCAGATAGAACCATACAGGTAATTCCAAGGTGATGAAATGTTTAAATGTTTTATTTTCAATGATTAAGAGTGTCAATTATTAATATGTGCTGGGCTAATAAATTATTCCATTGAACAGCAGTTCCTTTAGTTATCCCATTGTAACCATTAATAAAGTTTCAATTGGGATAATTTTGACACTTAACACTACGTGTTTTATTCAGGTTGGAGCTGGAATTAATGTATATGTTGCGATGTCAGTTCAATGTACAGCATGCATTGTATTATGAAACTATTCTTGTTGACATCTTAGAGTGAAAACATAGACTGAACTTGAGTCCGCGGGGTGACCTGGTCCAATAAACCTACTGCACAGACAGAGTGATGGCGACATGGCGTGTCCACAGTATAAACTGTCACGTCTTCCTCGACTTCAGCTTCCTCGACTATTCATTCCAACATAGGCGTGCGAAGCTGAAAATAGGAGACGGGTGTCTATAGCAACCTCTCGCGACACAAACTCTCCAATGCGATGCCGCGATATTTGCAAACAAGTCATATGAATCATTCATTCATTCATTTATTTTATTTTTGGCTTAGTCCCTTAGTCCCAAAATGAATCGCTTTACGCAGCGGATGCCCTACCAGCTGCAACCCATCACTGGGTACATCCATCCACACTCATTCACACACATACACTACAGACAATTTAGCTTACCCAATTCACCTGTACCACACTTGTGGGGAAAACTGGAGCACCCGGAGAAAACCCACGCAAACACGGGGAGAACATGCAAACTCCACACAGAAATGCCAACTGACCCAGCCGAGGCTCGAACCAGCGACCTTCCTTCTGTGAAGCGATTGTGCTACCCACCTCGCCACCATGACGCCCCCATATAAATCATATTTATTATGATTTGACAGTAACAGAGGAACGGCGCCAAATGTAGCGAAGAGTAATGATTTTTCTCTAATAATTTACTTGAGTAAGAGTAAAAGTACACATCTTTAAATGTACTCAAAAAGTGCACGTTACCCACCAATTTTACTTAAATAAATGTAACAAAGTAAATGTAATTCGTTGCTACCCACCTCTGGTAAAATATATCTTGGGGGTCCGTCAAATTAAAGTGTTAATAATAATCTATAATATATACATATTATATGCATACATATGGATGTAATAATACTTTAAAGTTGGTAATACTCTAATGGATGGTTCATTCCCCTGTGGCAACTCCTGATAAGTCAGGAACTAAGCCAAAGGAAAATGAATTAAGGAATAATACTGTAATGACTGCTAGTTACTTGCAGTTAGTAAAACAGCAATTTAAAATGAAACTCTCCTCATCATACTGGCATTTTTAATGGGTTTCAGAAAAATCTTTGTTCTAAAACTCACATGTGATCATTCACGTACACTGGCATGTGCATATTTGCCAGCATCCATAATTGCACTGTACAGGTTGCGTAATAGTAATCTGTGAGGGGCTTGATGAATCAGGGAACAATATGCAATAAAAACCAAAGAGCAATTGTTTATAGCCATTAAGTTTGCATTTCAGTCCATCTGTAATGTAGCAACAGGAGCAACACCAATTAGTGGCTAAAACGAAGTCTTAAGCAGTGTTGGGGAAAGTTACTTCTGAAAGTAATGCATTACAACATTAGGATACTCCCCAAAAAGTATCTAGTTGCATTACTTAGTTACTTTTTTTTAGGTAAATAATCCGTTACGTTACTTTTGAGTTACTTTTACGTTACTTTTTCTGACCTGGCTGAGGCTTGATCACTTTCAGAACTTGCAGGGTTTTTTTTTCTTTTTTCTCTCTGCAATTAACAACACACTGCACCTTCATTTACCATTAAAACACACACACACACACACACACACACAAAGTGAAGTTTATGTGTAAACAAATTTCGAGAGGATCACGTGCTTATGATTGTTCTCAGCTGTTCCAGCATTATCCCATGATCGATTATCCAATCAGACGACTCCTAACTCACTATAAATAACCAGTTTTCTTATCTCAATATCCTCGTCTTGAAGAACACCCCCCTCCCCCTCCAACCTCTTTTTTCCCTTCTTTTTAGACGGGCGACACGGCGACCCAGCGACTAGCACTGTGGCCTCACAGCAAGAATGCCGCTGGTTTAAGTCTCTACTTAACCAGAAAACATTTCTGTGTGGAGCTTTGCTTGTTCTCCCCGTGCTCGTGTGGGTTTTCCCCGGGTTTCCTCCCACAGTCCAAATAACACGCACCCTAAGTAAATTGAACACACAAAATTAATACCATAATCAAGCTCTAAGAAAACACTTCTCTCCTCAGTCATCCATTTCCATCATTCAGCTAGAATAAGCCGAGGGAGTTTATCGAGATCTACCTGAGCTCAAACTCCCTTCTCGCCCCGCAAACAGGAGGGAGCCCAGAGCTCGAGGATCTTACAAGCTCGGGGCTCTCTCCCGGGACAGCATACCAAACAAGCTTTTATTATCAATCATCAGCTAAGTGTGAACTCTTGAAATGAATGTAAGATAATGTTATTTTCTGAGAACCTCCTGAAACCAGAGCTATACAAGCCATATATACAGATTAATGAAAGTTTAAAGCAATACGTTTTTTTTTTCTTTTTTTTTATTAGAATATGCAAAATGGTACACAAATTGGGATCATACAAATACAAAAAAATTGAAAAAAAACAACAACAAAAACAGAAAACAACAACAATACAGTAAGGTACTGGCATGTGTGTGTGTGTGTGTGTGTGTGTGTGTGTGTGTGTGTGTGTGTGTGTGTGTGTGTGTGTGTGTGTGTGTGTGTGTGTGTGTGTGTGTGTGTGCGTGCGTGTGCGTATGTGTATGCAAAGGTAACATGGTGAACAAATCAGGGTACATATATAAGGGTCAATAACAATCAATAAATGAAGCAAGTATCATGGATATAACTAAACAAATAGAAAGAGATCAGTCAGTGGTAAGGAGTGACAACAATGCTAGTAATACATGATAGTAATAATGACAGAAAAGAGAAAGGACAATAGTAATAACTGACAACAATAATAATAATAATAATAAAAAAAAAGAAAAAAGAAAATCACTACTACACCAACTACTACTACAGAGAGTTACTAATATTATGACTACTACTGCAGCTGCTACTACAGCCACAACCTCTACTACTACTACTAGTGTCTACTACTACTGATACTACTACAACATCCACTACAACTGATACTACTACAATAACGTCTACCACTGATACTACTACAACATCTACTACAACTGATACTACTACAATAACGTCTACCACTGATACTACTACAACATCTACTACAACTGATACTACTACAACAAAGTCTACAACTGATACTACTACAACATCTTCTACAACTGATACTACTACAACAACGTCTACTACTGATACTACTACAACATCTTCTACAACTTATACTACTACAACAACGTCTACTACTGATACTACTACAGCAATCGCTGCTACTACAACATCTACGTCGACAACATCTACTACTTCTGAAACAACTACAACCACGTATCCTACTACTACTGGTACTATTACAGTAATCACTACTACTATAATATCTACATCAACAACATCCACTACTTCTGATACTACTACACCCACTACTACTACTACAACACCTTTACAACATCTGGTACCACTATTCCAACGACATCTACTACTACAGAAACTACTACTTCAACAATCCCAACTACAAATACAATTGTTACTTCCACAGTGACTACTACTACTTCTACTACAACAACTACAGCAACCTGAATAATGACAAGGGTAGAAATACTTGTAATAATGATAATGAGGAGATAACGGGAGGACAGGTCAGAATAGCAATAATAAAAGTAATGGTAACAAAAGTAAAAGTAAAAGTAATTCTAATAATGATAATATTGAGGAGATGAGGGGAGGTTGGGAAATCACGAAGAGGACAAAAAATTATAATAATAAATAATAATAATAATAAGTAGATGACATAAAGGGAGAAAAAATAAATACATAAATAAATTTAATAAAATAAAACAGGAAGGGAAAAGGGAAAGTGGAGGAAAAAAAAAAGTAGAAAAATTGTGAAAGTGCTGCAAACAGAACAGTGAGAATAATAAGAGAAAAAAAAAAACCTTACTATATTAATAATAATATACAAATAATAAACACCAAAAGTAAAGAATAAATTTAAAAAAGGAGAATTTAACTACCAATATGATGAATATTAATAAGAATATAATGATAATAATAGTGATAAGAATAGTAGTAATAATATTAATAATAATAAAAGCTCAAGAGGTGGGCAGGGAAACGGGATAACCACAATACACTCGCGCCGACAACAACAACAGCACCAACAATAGTAATAAAAAGTAACAAAAAACAAAAAAACAAAAAAAAAACACTTTAACAATGATTTAAGGGGGTGAATGTTATGTGATAAAAAATAAAAATGTGATAATGCAATACATTTGATACTTGTGTACTCTTTTCCTTTTCTTCCATATGTTCAAAATAAAGAGAATATTTCTATTGCAGAAATGTAAGACTTTGCCATGTTCATGTGCCTGTTCCTGCATTTTCTCATTGTGTGTGGGATCCAACGTGACTATGATTATTTTAATTCAGCAATTTAGTTTCTAAAGCGAATTAACTTAACTAAAAAGTAACTCGCATTACATTTTTAAAAAGTAACTGAAATGTAATCATTACTTAGAAAAGTAATATTATTATGTAACTCTTGCTACTTAAAATACTCCCAACACTGGTCTTAAGCATTTTCAAAATGGCAGGCATAACTTTAACAAACGTATGCGTTTTAAAATGAAAACACACTAGTGTAAACAATGCCTAAATGGAGCATCAAAATAAAATGTTACCAAGCAAAGCTATTAACAATTCATCTTAATGGTGTTGTTTTCAGTTTTTTACAACTTTGACAAATATTTGTATGTACTTTACACAAATTAAATGTATTCTTCAGGGACTGCTAAAGACTTGATTCTAATTGGATGATCCAAAAATTCTAAGTTGTGCGATTATTTTCAGGGAAAATCACGGCTAAAGTAGTTCCAGACAGGTCTTGACTGAATTACAAATTCATGATATCACTACACCGAAATATTGATTTCACAGCCAACATCTCTCAAAAATCTAATCAAAACAAAACAGAATGCTTTGGATGAGATCCAAATATTTTGATCGTCTGTTTGTTTAATTTAAGTTACATTGCATCTACATGCCAACTAATTTTCACTAGATTATAAGTAGACTGTTAGGTTGGGGGTTAGGGTTATGTTTATTGTAAGTTGACATGTACTTGCAAAGTCTCTTATAGGCAGTTAAATGTCTGTTTAGCAGCAGTATCAGCAGATATTAAGCTGACAGTCTACTAATACTCAAATGGAGTACTAATACTCAAATACCAAAATAAAGTGTTACCCATCAAGTTAAATAAATTATTATAAAGTGTGCATTATTTTTTGATAATTCAGTGTTCCTCCAATTATTTTTACATATATATTCAAAAGAACTTCTAATACAGTCATATGCATTAGTGTGTTATACATTATGTTTGTTACAGTAAATGTGTTGCTTTTTGTCCATTCATAATTAGTAAAAAGGGAAAAAGGGAGAAACAAAAAGGCTTCAAAACAGCTTTCTTTGTAATCCATGGTGCATAGAAAGTTATTTTAGATGTTAACATGAGAAATATCTCTGAGGTGATACAGTGCTTTATTAGGTGATTTGTTAGAAGATGATGCATTTGATTGTACACTTACACAGCAACTTTTTACATTAGATTTAGATTCAATTTGAAATATACTGTAGACTACAATATTGTAAAAATTATGCATTATTGGATTCGTTTACATGGATGAATATGGCTAAAAATTATAGGTGGGCATAGATTAATTTTTTTAATCTACATTAATCTAGATTAATTTCAAAATTAATCTAGATTAATCTAGATTAAAATGGCTCATTTGAATTCTGCCGAAGGCATTTAGAATATGTGTGCTACCCAAATAATAAGTCTTTGAGAACAGGTTTCTCAAGCCAGGTGACGCATTAGACCAGGGGCTCATCTCCTGTTTCCAAAATGCATCACAAACTGCTTGAGAAACTGTTCTACTATGATAATTGGTGATGAAAATAAATGATGTGCAATAAGATGTACTTGTGTTTACTAACTGTTTATTCAGTTAAACATGAATGTTAGGCCTACTGTAGGCCTACATAAGCTCCAAACAGCGATTTCATACTTGCTTTTGATGTATGTACATACAGAAAATGCTGCTTCGCAAAGGCAAGTTCAAAGAGCCCTGACGGTGTCAAACATTGAGTATGTTTACATGGGCAAAAATACTTTAATACACATTTAATATGATTAAAACAATACTCTGATTAAGAGTCTACCATGTAAACAGCGATTTTTGATTACCTAATGCGACTAAAGTCATAAGTGAACTAAACAGAAATGGAATTGAGACGTGGAGTATGCAGATATTAGTGGCAATACTGACAAACTATTCCCGTCATGTAGGACTTTTCGCCATATTTTCCGACAAGATCCACACAGGCGGCTGTCAGTAAAGGACCGCACAGACACACAGACGCACACACACAAACACACACACACACACATCGCGAAATGCAGAGGTTTTTTTTCTTCTCATTTGGCGTTCGTTATTAAATTCTATAACACTCTCACCAGTCCTTACTCATTTATTTGCGTCTAATACCCCAGTTTGTCACGAAGGCATGAATTAAATGTTCGTGAGTTAAAGTGAAACTGCTCAACTGCAGTTAGAGTCAGGCATCCTGCTGATTTGATTCAGAAGGGCACTTATTCCCCAGACGGCTCACCGGTCAGGTATACATCCGCGCTAAACTATCAAGGTGAAAGTCATCATAGCTTGCGTAGAAAAGACCCAGCTCTCACCCAACTTTGAGAATAGATTAACGGCGATTTTTTTTTTATCGTGCGATAAGAGTCTCACGTTAACGCAGCACGTTAATGCCGATAACGGCCCACCACTACTAAAAATACTGTATTATAAATGCAATGCCATTAGTTCTACTACAGATATGTCTTATAATCTGTTTTCAAGTACTTGTGCACACCTGTAGATTGAATAGTAACACAAAAAGTCAAGATTTTTTTTTTAACAATGTCTAAAACTTTACAATGTCAAAAAATTATCAAAAACTTGTACTTTGAAAGTCAGATTCAATCGTTTTCAGGCCCTCAAAATACCATTGTCACATAAATTAAAAGCAAAAATGTATTTTTAAAAATGTTTCCATTTAAAGATGAAAATGCTGTTGTATAAATGGTCCTTAAAGGAACATTATACTACAAAAAATAGCATTATGTCATCCTTTATTTACTTTTTATTACCCATTCCAAACATTTATGAGATATTTTTTTCTGCTTAATACAAAATAAGCTAGTTGAATACCTATTGACTTCCAAAGTATTTGTTTTTCCTACTGTGGAAGTCAATAATTACAGATTTTCAGCTTTCTTCAAAATATCTCCTTTAATGTTCATCAGAAGACAGAAACTCATAAAGGTTTGGAACCACTTGAGGGTGAGTAAATAGTAAGTTGTAATCTTTGGATGAATCATTTAAGAGATTTTAATCTGCAATATCATCTGGAAGGGCATCCGCTGCATAAAACATATGCTGGATAAGTTGGCAGTTCATTCCACTGTGGTGACCCCTGATTAATAAAGGGACTAAGCTGAAAATGAATGAATCAGCAATGTGCTAAATTAGCTAAAGTAACAGTGTATATTGAATTCAACATTTGTGTGTATTTTAATGCTTAATAATCTGATGACAACATGCTAATGCCTCTCTACTGAAATCAGCTGAGAGTCAAGTAGTTTTTGTTTGTCTTAAAACTGTAAAAGTTCACTTCAAAGCATGCCAATTACAAGGTTTTGGAACAAAGCTAGCAAGCAAGTGACATAAATTGCTCTCTTGATTTCCACAAAATGAGCCGTAAAATCATTTGCTCATTATTCTACCTTATTCAGTCCATTTAGCCATGTGGTTGATCTTTTGGAAGAGTCTTGGTGCCACTACAAGCTGGAAGGACTGGAGTTTATAACATGTCCCTGTAAAGGGTAATTTAATGGGGCATCAATAAAAGCACTTAATTGCGCAATCACTATTGACATCGCATTTAAACAGCCCAGCGTACTGCCGAATTACCTAATGGAGATTGGATTGGCCAACTTGCCACTTTTCAGAGTATAAATTGTGTCTACTATTGGCAGCTCATCGCTCTGAACACACAACGGAGAAGATTTCCGCCCACAAGTGGTTTATGTGCACTGATGATGTATTCGTGAGCATAATCTTTCTGATTAAAATGAAATCATTCGCAGAGTTTTAGGCTAAAAATGAGTTGATGAGGCACACAAGTAAGAGCTCATTTAATTTATTCTTCTTTAGACTATGGAAAGCCATCGAAGGTCAGGGGGGAAAATTATTAAAGAAAGGTAAATTTTACATTAACATTTGGTTTTTAATTTATGGATATGTTTTACATAAAAATTAACATTTTATCAATATTTACTCATGACAAGCAAGGTTTGGCATCAATAATGAGACAATGATTTTTGATGATAAAGGTGTGGAATGACATCATGGAATGACGTGTAAGCTGTCAAATTTGAATGTATTTAAACACGTATTAATGAAACATCCATTTTTTTAAAGCTACAGGACAGACTCAGAAATAAAGGTACAAAATCTTTCACTGGGGCAGTACCTTTTCAAAAAATACACTTTTTTACCGTACAGTTGAACATTAGTATACACTTCTGTACTTTTTAGATTCACTTTTTTTACCTTTAAGGTTCACTATGTGTATGAGGTCGTGTTGTCATAATACTGAATTTCGGTACAGAAATTAAATACATTTTTATTTCCCGCTGTCATTTAAGCGCTGTTGAGCGTGTTTACGTGCTCAACAGAAATCACTGGAGTGTTTAAAGGGTCATGAAACCCCCCTCTTTCAGTTCAAGTCTACCTCAGAATATTTAAAAAAAAATGCTTCAAGATAGACGTGAAGCACTGAGAGCAGAGGGAGGAGTGGGTGTGTACGGCAGAGCAGGGGAAAAAGAGGGGAGTGAACAACTGTTGTTGGGTCACAAAATGAGACACAAACCGTGAAGATAACCAGGATTCCCCTTTGGGAGGGGAACTTCAATGCTATGTGGAAACTTCCACTATGGGGATTTCATTCAGAAAGCCAATCATCTGAAAGAGTATGTAAACGGGCCAATGAAATGCCAATGAGATGGCAGCTTCAGCTTGCGCAGCTGATGCTCGTTGTAATTAATTTGGCTATAAGAGCACAGTGCGAGCAAAGCCAAAGCATCATTTTCACTTCAGAGACTTCAACAGCCTTCTGAGAGAGTCGATGAGGGTTCCTCCAGCTGAGTTTCAGACAGAGAGTGAACAAGAGCGATCTCCCGGTCCAGAGTGTGTGACACGCAGCGGCAGATGGTCGAGCTGGGTTTCTCCCTTGCCTGGTGTCCTTTGGGTCCGGTCCTCCAGAGCGGTATGTTGCGAATTTCCTAAAAGAGCAACACGGTCGTGCAGCATGTCTTTTTCACGACGTCGCTCCGACTGTGCGTTTCTGGATGCGGTGGTTTCCTGTCCTCGGATGATGGGCACAAGTGCATGCCATCACTGCGGTGGCATATCTGTTGCACAGTTAAGATTGCGGCTCGCTCTTGCAAAAGAGCCACCCACCCCAGTTGTCCCCCGCTACGCGATGGGCACTCGGGCAGATCTGAGGGTTACAGTGGGAATAAATCTGCCACCCTCGGGCTTGCGGACCTCTCGCTCCTCGCGCTCCATCCAAACTTCGAGTGAGAGAAGCGCTCCATCCTCGGATGGGCTGTCATGGTCTGAAGTAGGATCTCCCCCCCTCCGCTTCCTCCCCTCGGGAGCGAGTGCGGCGGCGGCCGATCTTGAAACAGACATGATAAACCGTGCTTTCCCGGGCTGTTTCGGTCGTGGGTCTGGAGATGGTTTATCCTTCAGCCTTCGGACTGACTAGATGGGTGTATGTGGAGGATTAAAAGGCAAGACCTTCTAGCCTCCCATCCCTTTCTTTCCCGAAGTGCACAGTGGGCTCACGCAGTCTTAAGGGCACCTTTCTCTGCCTGATCTGCGTGCGCCCCTGCCTCACCACCTTTGATGGTGGAGCAGCCAGGGAGTACGAGTCGATTCCCCAGATTGAGAGTGCCATCACGGGCCCGCTTGGTGCCTCCTTCTGCTGGAGGCAGCCTCATCTCCCGTCCAAGTCGTCTAAGTCTGCCTCCCGAGCCAGAGCCCACACAGCCGCGGGCCAGGCTGCTTCCACCCGGCACGCTAGGGTCCATGCGCGCACTGGTCCAGCTGCATGAGGGTGGTTCCGACCCAGGCTTGTTACAAGCCCCTCGCCGCACCTGAATGAGCTCCACGGACCTCAAGTCTACTGCGTGTGCCCTGGGAAGGACGATGGCCACATTAGTGGTCCAGGAGCGCCACCTCGGGCTAAACCTGGCAAAAATACGCACGGAGTCGTCAAAGTTCACTTTCTTGACTCCCCCATATACCAGTCTGGCCTGTTCGGCGACATTGTTGGTGGAATTCACGGAATTCATGGCGGTGCAGTCGGATATGATAAACCATCCATCGGCGGGGATGTAAGACCGCTCCTCCCCGCCGAACCATCCACATCCACTGCTTGTCGCTGAGAGCGCCCGTCTATGAGTGCTGCTCCGGCCCCACCTGCGCCTCCGGCCAGCGGCAGCGCAGAGCACCTCAAAGGCAACCAGCGCTCCCCGTCCCAGGCTGCCGTTAAGTCCGGTTAACGGACCGCGAAGCGCTCCTGAGACGGGCCATCCGGAGAAGAGGGAACATGCTCTCTCCCCGGTGTGGGGCCGGGCTCTCAGACAGAGAGAGCATTTTTCTCTTTCCTGGATGTGATAGCCCGAATACTGCCAGTCTGCGACGCGATGAAAAGCCTTGCAGCTTGCAGGATCGAGGCACTTTGCCAGTGGCTCACCAGGTCTGAGAGGACGGTCTCCTTTCTCTCACACCTCCAGCCCTCCCCTCTGGAGTCTGGGTGTAAGGTGAGAGTGAATCTCTCGCCTCCAGCTATTCTGCGGGACCCCAGCGCTCCCCGGATTAGCAGTCCCTCTCCGCGCTGCCCCACTGCTGGTACGTCAGCGATTGTAGCGGTGAGTCCATTAGCGGCCCAGCCCTTCGCAGTGGCTCATACGCATGATCAGACTCGGCTACGCGATTCAATTCGCGAACGGCCTCCCAAGTTTACGGGGGTGTTTCTCACCAGGGTCAGCCCTGTACCTGCCCCTGTCTTGCGAGAGAAGATTGCTGTCCTCCTGGCGAAGGATGCAATCTAACCAATCCCTCCAGCCGAGCGGTGGGCTATGGCCAATCCTAGAGCTGCGCATTTTGAACCGCTGTCTGCACAAGCTACCATTCAAAATGCTTATGCAGAAGTGCATCCTCCGGTGCTTCGTCCTCGGGATTGGTCTGCAGCAATAGACCTGAAGGACGCGTACTTCATGTCTCCATACTCCACGCCACCGTCAGTTTCTGCGGTCTGCGTTAAGGTTGAGCCTGGCAGTACAAGTCATCCCCTTCAGGTTCTCTCTGTCTCCACGGGTCTTCACAAAGCTCACGGAGGGTGCCCTAGCACTCCTTCGGCTCGCGGGCATCCGCATACTCAATTATCTCGGCGACTGGCTGATTTTTAGCCCACTCTCGGGAGCAATTGATTATGCACAGAGACAAGGTGCTCAAGCACCTCCACCTATTGGGGTTTCAGGTCAACCGAGAAAACAGCAAACTCGCCCTCTTGCAGAGGATCTCTTTTCTCAGGTTGGAGCTGGACTCGGTCAAAATGACAGCGCGTCTCTCCGGAGAGCGCGCTCAGCTAATGCTGAACTGTCTGAGAGAGTTTGACAGCAAAATAGTGGTTCCACTGAAATCTTTCAGAGGCTCCTGGGGCATATGGCATCCGCAGCCGCTGTCACGCCGCTCGGATTACTCCATATGAGACCACTTCAGCACTGGCTCCACGATCGAGTTCCCAGACGCTCATGGCATGCGGGCACACACCGGGTGACTGTCACTACTCTGTGTCGCTGCGCCCTCAGCTCCTGGAATGATCCCTCATTCCTACAGGCCTGAGTGCCTCTAGGACAGGTGTCCAGAAATATTGTCGTTTTGACAGATGCTTCCAGCACGGGCTGGGGGGCCGTGTGTTGCGGGCATGCAACTGCGGGCCTGTGGAAAGGAACCCAGTTGCATTGGCATATCAATCGCCTAGAGCTGTTGGCAGTGTTTCTCGCTCTCCACGGTTTTTACCGGTGCTGGAGCAACAACACGTGCTGGTCAGGACGGACAGTACGGCGGCGGTGGCGTATATCAACCGTATGGGGGGTATCCGCTCTTGCCCCATGTCTCAGCTCGCTCGCCGTCTGCTCCCCCGGAGTCATACAGTCGCTGCTTTCCATTTTTCCCCACCGAGCTCAACCGTGCAGCCCATTCGCTCTCACGCCAGTTTCGCCTGGGAAAATGGAAACTCCACCCCCGACTAGCCAGCTGTTATGGGCTGCACATTTCTCTCTCTAACTCAGAGATTCGTGCGCTCTCGCTTGAGTTCCCCACTTGGCAAACCCTGCAAAGTCCACTGGCTACACAGCTGGCCCCGGGGCGTGCGTAATACGCATTTCTCCAGTGAGCCTACTCGCACAAATACTGTGTAAAGTCAGGGAGGTCGAGGAACAGCTCTCATATTGCGCCTCTCTGGCTCTCTCTTAGGAGGGGTCTGCTCGATCACTCGACTCAGTATCTTAAGATTTCTGTCCAGGTAGACAGCTCTGCTGGTCGCGTTCACATCGGCCAAATGGGTGGGTATCTGGAGGAATTTTCGGTCAGCGAAATGTGCCAGCGTTTTGGGCCGGCCCACTCTCACGTTTATCTGAGACCCTGGCCCACCTAGGTACCCTAGGTTCCTACAGCGTTCTTTCAGCTACGTAGTGAACCTGCAAGCGCTGCCCACGGAGGAGGCAGACCCAGCCCCTTTATTTGCTGTGTCCTTCGCGCTTTGCGTATTATACGGACCGTACTCAGCTCTTTATCTGTTACGGTGATCGGCAGAAGGTAACTGCCGTATCCAAACAGAGGTTGGAACATACCCACTGAACAGTGAATGTCATCTCCCTCACTCATCTAAGCCAGGGCGAGCCGTGTCCCCCTAGAGTGAGAGCTCGCTCCTCGAAGCGCGCATCCTTTTGGCCGTTAGCACGCGGCACCTCTCTAACAGACATTGTAAAGCTGCGGGCTGGGCGACACCTACTGTGAGATTTATTCATCTTGAGGGGAGCCGATTTCCTCACGCGGTGAATGAGAAATTCAGTTAGGTGTTGTAAAACGCTTGCTGCGCCGTTCTCTCTAACATGGGGATCCATGCGCTTTTTCGTTCTGTCAGTAAAGTTCCCCGCTTGGCGAACCCTGCAGATATTCCTCCGAGGCCCCCAGCATCTGACTCAGCGGAGGAGTCAGGCACTGGCCCGTTAAGTTGTTGGTAGTGCGCGTTCTGGGTATAGGTGCCCGCTATGTGCGATCCCCACTAGGCCATCCCATATGCTTATACTGCCATGGTGTAGTCCCCCCTCACAGGTGGACCTGTGTCTTCCCTCACCGCTAACCATCTTATAATCATATGCGTACTCCCCCTTCTCAGGGCTAGTCCATATGCTCTCTTGCCACCAGTCTCCCCACTTGGGTAGCAGGTGGCCTCCGCAGCGTCCTCGATATCAGGACTGCACGCGTTCCCAACGTACATTCGTATTAAATTCCTGGAAATTATCTAGACGTATTTGCGACTCCCGAAAAATATATCTAAATCTGTAAATCTTCTGTTGAAGTGGGATAAGTAAGGGCCAGGAAACACGTTGGAAGACCGCACCTCTGGTGACACAGGTGCGCTCACGCTCTCTTTTGCCTGGCAAACCTCTCATGGGGGGCGAAGGTAAGGTTCAATCATTATGGCGTTTTCTATACATTTCCTCATAGTGGAAGTTTCCACATAGCATTGAAGTTCCCCTCCCGAAAGGGAACACTCCGGTTACAAAGATAACGATCGTTCCCCGAGGTGGGAACGGAAATGCTATGTTCCTTCGCCATAATGGTTAACCCTTAGCTGTTGAGATGAAAGTCTCTTCCGCTAAAAAATGATGCTTTGGCTTTGCTCGCACTGTGCTCTTATAGCCAAATTAATTACAACGAGCATCAGCTGCGCAAGCTGAAGCTGCCATCTCATTGGCATTTCATTGGCCCGTTTACATACTCTTTCAGATGATTGGCTCAGGCACGATTTGCATTCACACTACAAGCATACGGCACCAAAGCCCAACCGAAACGCGCTTTGGCACATTGAACATCGGAGGACTCACACTTGTCAAACGAACCGGGACACATGCCCAGACACAGTTCCGATAGCCTAGTGTGAGTGCACCATCATACACTATGGCCAATTTAATTTATTAAAGTCACCTACAGCACATGTCTTTATACTGTGGGGGAAACCAGAGCACCTGGAGGAAATCCACGCGAACACAAGGAGAACATGTAAACTCTGCACAGAGATGGCAACTGACCCAGTCGAGGCTCGAACCAGTGATCTTCTTGCTGTGAGGTGATCGTGCTACCCACTGCTCCACCGTGTCGCCGCTTTTAACAGAGATCATCATTTCTAATTTAACGTAACCTTTTGTTTGTTTCTCTCTTTCATTGTTCAGCTTAAATTAAATGTTTAAATTAAATGATGCGCATAAATCAGATTTTTAAAAGTGTAAATACTGTCACTCGAAGACAGAAGACACTGCACAAGACATCGACGAGAAAATTATAGAATGTAATATATATATATATATATTTTTTTTTTAAATCATAATAAATTAGGAAATCACTATGGCAACTTTAATGTAAAAGTTTGGTATATTTACCTTTGGCTCACCATCCTCAATCAAGTTTGGTTTTTGGCCATTCTTAAAAAAAAGTTTGGGCACCACTGACCTAGTGCAAACACAGATACTGTACAGGACACTGGAGCGTTTTAAAGCTGCAAAGATCAGCTGGTCGGTCTATAAGCTGACGTACGAACGACGGATGAAACGACTAATGAAACGGCTGATCTTTGAAACGTTCCAGTGTCCATGTATCTGTGTTTACACTCAGTAAACATCGGTGAAGAGCATCATGGCCTCTTACAGTCATTTCTGTTGCACATGTGAACACAATAGCCAATCAGCGCTGTTTTAGAACTCACTTAACGACACCTAAATGTTAGCAGTAATGAAATGTTACCGTTTTTAAAATCTTACTACCGATTGGTACTGAAATTCAGTATTGTGACAGATTTTGTACCTTTATTTCTGAGAGTCTACACAGTTTTTGTTTTGTTTTGTTTGTTAAACTAACGTATAGATTTTAAATGGCTTAAAATGTATTCAAATTTTGCCAGGTTTGGTTTGATTGTGCAATGGTGTTTTTATTTGTTTGTGTTTTGGACTGAGATCTCTGAAAAGAGGGTTTTTGGTCCTCTGCCAAACAAACATTGATGGATCCAACTGAAATATGAACACAACATAGAGCAAGGGCATCTAAACAAAACATGATGCAAAAAATATGCAACTCCATAAAGGACAGATTCCTCAAGCATACAGTACCTGATTTTCTTTCATCCTAGTAGGAGTGTTGGTCATTATAGTTCAATAAAACATTGGAAATGCTATTTCCTTGCAGCAGATGTTTGTTTTGTTTGTTAAGAATAACTTTTTGGCATAGTTTGGATTCCTTTGTGCATTTAACAAGCTGCTGTTGTGTGTTTTGTATCTTTAGGTTCAGTTTAACATTAGAACTATCAGAATTCTATAACTACTGCTGTAGAATTGCAATAATAGACATTAAGATTATTCATGCTACAATATCTTGAATGAACTCTGATCCATTCTTCATTTTTCTTCGGTCCTTGATTTATCAGGGGCTGCTACAGAGGAATGAACCGCCAACTATTCTGGCATATTATGTGGATGCCCTTCTAGCTACAACCCAGTGCTGGAAAAGATTTAAATGTTTATCATTATATATTTTTTGCAAAATAGAATTGTACTAGACTGTCAGTCGAATGTGTATGCCCATCAAACATGAGGGGAAGCAGTGAAAATGTTCTTTTTGAAAGTCTAAATGCCAACAAATACAGATTGAAGCAGAATATTTTCAGTAGATAAAAAACGTGCTGTGAATTTTAAAAGAAAAGATCTTTTTTATCTACTCATTTTGACTTTGGACTTTGCAACAGAGACAGTCTTGTGTAGCCATCACTGGAATCCAAATTCATAAATAAATTAATTGGTTATGCTTAGACAGGTAATAGTAAGCATTTGGGCACTTAAAATAAATGACAGTTGGTCATAATGACAAATCTAATTAAAACCCAAAGTAATGTAATTGTGCTGTCTAAAATTATCAAATGCATTCATTTACAGTGTGAAATATGATTTTATTTTTATTTTTTTGTGTGTGTGTGTGTGTGTGTGTTATTTTATGCAAATAAAATAATCTAGATGAAAATATGTTTTATTTTAAATGTAAACACTTGTCATTATTAGTTTACAGTACAAAACTAAAGATATGTTATACTCATATCTACATTTTTAACCTATATTTTAATTGTGAATGTAGAAAAACTGAGAGTTTTCAACTGGAGTTTTAATTTACATATAGCTGTATTTGTTGATGCATAGTAATATCTTTATGGATATGGATGAAAAATCGATGTTGAATAATGTGCATTGTCAATTTGACTGTTATGGCCATACATGTAACTTTTGTGTTTTGTACATTTTAATACAATGGCAATGTTAGTAGTAGTTAATACACATACATTTATGAAACCCCAGGGTACTTCTGTACTGGGTACTACTTTTTCAACAAAAGTTATTACATTGTAAAATTAAAAATGGTCAAAACTACGTCTTTGGTAATTCTATGGTAACTAAATAATACTAAATTTACCTTCTTTTTTCTTTCTTTCTTTCTTTTTTTTAAACCAGCATGATCACATTATTACAATTTAATGCCTAATCTATTATTGTCTTAATAATCACTTATATGAAGCCAACATGTAGATTAGAACTTGACAGTTTTTAGTCACTGTATGATATTGGTGAATTTAAAAAGAAATATATAACACTGTGAGCAGTTCATTATGTATTCCACAAATTATAGTTATTCGTATAGGTTTGGAAAGGCATGTTATGTAATTTTTAAAGTAGTATTTGATTAATTGCTTTAAAAATGCCTTTTATTTTAATAATTGTAAAATAAAGTGCAAATTAATATTTATGTTGGTTGAGAGATCCCATTTAATGTGAAAAGTACATATATTTATTTAATTTAATTTATTTCATTTATTTTCCTTCAGCTCAGTCCCTGATTTATCAGAGTTTGCAACAGTGGAATGAACCACCAATTACTCTGTCATATGTTTTATGCAGTGTATACCTATCCAATCATAAACCAGTACTGAGATTTTATTTTATTTCATTTTATTTTCATTCATTTTCCTTCAGTCCCTAATTTATCAGGGGTTGCCACAGTGGAATGAACCACCGATTACTCTGGCATATGTTTTACACAGTGTACTGTATACCCTTCCAATCGTAACCCAGTACTGGGAATTTTAATTTATTTTATTTTATTTTATTACTTAATTTTCCTTCAGCTTAGTCCCTGATTTATCAGGGGTCACCACAGTGGAATGAACTGCCAATTACTCTGACATATGTTTTACACAGCGTATACCCTACCAGCCGCAACCCAGCACAGGGAATTATTTTATTTTATTTTATTTTATTTTATTTTATTTTATTTTATTTCATGCATTCATTTTGCTTAAGCTTAGTCCCTGATTTATCAGGGGTCACCACAGTGGAATGAACCACCAATTACTCTGGCGTATGTTTTACACAGTGTATACTCTTCTAGCCACAACCAAGTACTGGGAATTTTATTTTATTTTATTTTATTTTATTTTATTTTATTTTATTTTATTTTATTTTATTTTATTTTATTTTATTTTATTTTATTTTATTTTTTACAGGTTTGTATTTTATTTTATAAGGTTTGGAAAACCATAACCATAGATCTACAGTATAAACCAAGACTGTAAAATCTAAAGAATCTCTTTTTATTTTGATTCTGAACTTTCACCCAATATTTTATGTAAACTGCAGAAACCTCGCTGGAAAAGCTATCAGCACTTTTGAACATAAAGCATTCTGAATGGTTTTAAATTGAGAAGTGGTAATGCGCCATTCTTTTTTTTGCAGCTCTCGGGCCTGTTAAATAGGGCTATTATACAGAAGATAACTACAGCAGCCCAAGCTGAACCAATCACAGTGAGTGGAGCTGAAGCACCGAGTCACAATAGTCAGTTATAGAAAAACTGTAATCCATACCAGCCTTTGAGGAGCTGCTGTATGTTCCAGAATGATCCTAAAGCCTCGTTCCTGGCCAGGTGTCATCAAACCAACCACAAAGAGCAGAATGCTGAAACAGTCAATAACGCATTGATCCAACAGGCTGTCCCGACTGTATGGATATATATAGAGAGAGAGAGAAAGAGAATGATAGTGTGCAATATTTCACTCCTGTGTGAGTGTGTGTGATGACGTATGGCTCCTTACCTTAATGGAAGTATGGGAATTGAATGTTGGGACAGAAGAAGACATAACAATTATACATTTAAATTACTTTTTTCTGTGATGCTATGTTTTTGTGAAGAAGTGTGCTTAAATCTATTGAATGTCCACTTTGTAGTATACGTTAGCTCTTAATAGTATTAAAAAATTGCATATGGAAAAACAAAAGAGGCCAACTGAAAAGTTTACAATTTATTATTATGCAGTTGAGTAAAAGATCATTTTGTTCTAGTCAACTGATGACATTTCTTTCAAATTTACAACAAAAATATAAAATATAAGTATATAAAACTTAATTCAGACTAATTGAAAACATAAATTAATTTAAATATTTAGTGGAATAGCCCTGATTTTCATTCATTCATTCATTCATTCATTTTCTTGTCGGCCTTGTCCCTTGCGGGGTCGCCACAGCGGAATGAACCGCCAACTTATCCAGCGCGATTTTACACAGCGAATGCCCTTCCAGCCGCAACCCATCTCTGGGAACTTCCACACACATTCACACTCATACATTATGGACAATTTTAGCTTACCCAATTCACCTGTACTGCATGTCTTTGGACTGTGGGGGAAACCGGAGCACCCGGAGGAAACCCACGCGAACGCAGGGAGAACATGCAAACTCCACACAGAAACGCCAACTGACCCAGCCCAGCTGAGGTTCGAACCTGCGACCCAGCGACGTTCTTGCTGTGAGGCAACAGCACTACCTACTGCGCCACTGCGCTGCCCATTGCCCTGATTTTCAATCACAGCAAATTAGACCATAATAATTGTAACTTTTAAGGTGTTATTTTCAAAGTGTAGAAAATACTATAGTGTTTTTGAAGATACTACACTACCTTACAATAGTATTGTCATTGATCCCAGTTGTAAGAGCAACAAATAATAACTTGATGTCTAGTTGATCATTTGGAAAAGTGTCAGAAGGTAGATTTTTCAGATGAATCATGTGTTGAACTGCATCCCAATCATCCCAAATACTGCAGAAGACCTATCGGAACCCGAATAAACCCAAGATTCTCTCATAAATCAGTCATGTTTGGTAAAGGAAAAATCATGGTTTGGGGTTACATTCAGTACAGGGGCGTGCGAGAGATCTGCTGAGTGGATGGCAACAACAACAGCCTGAGATATCAAGACTGTGCTGCCCATTACATTACAAAGCACAAGAGAGGGCAACTTCTTCAGCAAGGTAGTGTTTCTTCTCATACTTCAGCCTCCACATCAAAGTTCCTGAAAGCAACGAAGGTCAAGGTGCGCCATGATTGGCCAGCCCAGTCACCAGACATGAACATTATTGAGCATGTCTGGGGTAAGATGAAGGAGGAGGCATTGAAGATGAATCCAAATCTTGATGAACTCTGGGAGTCCTGCAAAAACGCTCTCTTTGCCATTCCAGATGACTTTATTAATAAGTTATTTGAGTCATTGCAGCGATGAATGGATGCAGTACTCCAAGCTCATGGGAGTCATACACAATATTAATTTTTTTTCCACTGCACCATGACTTTATATTCTATACTTTACATTACTTCTGGTAAGTGACAAGACTTTTAAGACCAAAACTTTAAGATGATTAATATAATTATTAATTATATACAGGCCAACTTAATATTTGTGACTTAAAAATGAAAATCAGTGGAAAGGAAGACCAGTTTAAGCTGAAACTGTGGTCTTTGATGATGCAAGTCAGTGGCAATAAATTACTGGAAGGGGAAAAAACATGCAGGCAAAACATAAAATCAGTGTCTCCTCACAATTACAAGACTTGCATTTTATAAATCATGCCCCATGTTTTTCTACTTTGGTTCATACGTACATATGGTTCATACTACTGAAAAAGTCATCTACACTTTAAATGACGGAGTAAATTAAACGTTACTGAAGTAAACTATACGTTAAATGTCTAAAAAACAGAAAAAGAGGATTCTAACAGTACTTAAACAATATAAGTTTATTATTTACAGTGCTCAGCATATATAAGTACACCCCTCACAGATCTATCTTTTAAATTCATATTTTTAATAGGAAGCTATACAATGTTTTATTTGTGCATGTATATTAGATTAGTCAGTACTGAAGCCAAATCTGGAGCTTATTTAACAAAATAACTTACGATAACGGTCCAAAAACTAGTACACCCATGTTTATATGTTATAGAAAAATATTAAATACAAATTTAAAAAAGAGGAAAAATCAAGAAAAGCAAAAAAAAAATTTTTATGTATTTGAAATTTTGTAGGTTGTAATTTATTTTTGCAATATTTTGCTTGAATTTAATTGTATTCTATTTAAATTTATAAATATGTTTGGTGACTAAAATATTAATTAAAATAATATTTTAATAAATATATCTTTTTAATAAGTCTGTTTTGTTCAAATGCACCAAAATGCATTGCCTATATTCACTGAGAAATGGGTAAAAAAATAATCATTTTCTAAATGGGGTGTACTCAATTATGCTGAGCACTGTATAATACCAATGCATTTCATTTTGAAAGCACTTTAGAAGGTTTTAAACACAAATCATGCAAAGACATTTAAGAAGTACATCTCCATCTCGGATCACTTATTCACAAACTAGCAATATAGACAAATCCGACTCGTCAACACATTAATCAATGAACACTGATTTACATGAGACAATCATTCTTTCACAAAACCTTTTCCACACACTGTAAAATACCATAAAATAACAGTTGCCCATATTTTGTGATTCATGTATTTATTATATCCCCCCCTCCGACCCCCCCCCATAATACCACCCCCCCCCCCCCCCCCCCCCCCGTTGCCCATATTTTGTGATTCATGTATTTATTATTATCCCCCCCTCCAACCCCCCCCCCCCCTCCCCAGAGTTCACCTGTGGTTAATTAGAAAAAGTAACTTTTTTGAGCATTTTTATTAGTTTAAAGTGAAATATTGTCTGGGTTGGTGTTGTATATTGCAGTACAAAAACCTTATAATAAACTGCCAAAGCATTTTACAGACTTATTTCTTTATAAAATATTTCTTATACATTAATTCAGACTTACTAAAATGTTTTTAAAAATCCACTTTGTTAAACTGTAGAGTTAAATTTTCAACACCAAAAGTCAGCAGAGCAAAAATCAACAACCCATAATACAATTCAGACAGAGTTGGGTGTAATGCGTTACTATTTCATTTTTTGAGAATGTAGTAATGTAACGAATGACATTTTAAATTTGATCACAGTTAATAAAGTCAATGTAATTGAGTTACTGAAGTTACAAATATAGTTTTTAGAAGAAAAAAAAATGTGTATTTTAAATAAAAATTTTAAGTGAAAATACAGACATTACTTTGATTTCATTGAACGAAAATACAAATACAAAAATATTGTTGTGAAATGTCCAGTCTCTAAAGAACTCAACCAGCAACTTGTTCAAGCACTTGAATAGAAAGCATTCTATGACAATACTTATCACCAAGGAGGACACCAGCGCCCAAAAACACGGTGTCCAATTCAGCCTAAACAGGCTAAATTGAATTTTTGTGCAGGATCGGGAGTGAAAGTATCTTCTGAATGTGAAGAGAAGCGTAGCTGCTTATGGGGCCATTCACATATTACATCTTTTGCACGCGCAAATTCGTTATTTCCAATGGAGGCGCATGGCTTGCCAGGCACAACAGTTAAAAATAGTGAATCACGCGACAATAACTGACCAATCTGCTTTGTGCTTTTCGGTGAACTAATTACCTCACACAAACACAGAACACCCAAACACTGCAGTGCTTTTCCATACTCTGGACATCAATGGTTACAGGTATGAAAGACAAATAGGTTTGGAACACTTGAATGATGAGAGAATTTTAAGTTTTGGGTGAAGTCTTTATGTCCTTTGATTATGTCAAGCTGCTGTAATCAACCCATTCTAATGTTTTTCAGTGAATGTTAAATTACTGAAAGATTACTGAAAGATCTGAAATTTATTTTGTATTTCTATAGGTATATTTTGAATGTTTTAAAAGTAACTTTTAAGTAATCTGTTTACTTTTTACATGAAGTAATTAGTAATTTAATCAGATTACAATTTTCCAGTAGTAGTCAGTCATTTGTAATCTATTACTATTTTACCCACACAAGTTTATTTATCTTAAATAAACTGAAAACACTCACACAATATGGAAAGTGTTCATTAACAGACATTTTTTACAGTGCAAAAATACAGTTATTTTCAAAACCACATCTCCTTCTACGTAGTTCGGCTGTTCGTCTATAAACAAATGCAGTATTGGTCACTAAAATCTAAACTTTTTGAAAACTCCTGCGAGGATATTTTTTTTTTTTTTACCATTATTTAACAAGGAAGACTCATTGAGATTTAAAATCTCCTTTACAAGAGAGACCTGGCCAATGTCTGTAAGACAACTAGCACTTGGAAAAATCAGGACGTGCGTCTGTAACAGCCGTACAATAAAACAATTTTAAAATATATTAACACCACATAACAACATTTCATTAGTCCTCTCAACAAAAACAATCACATGCTTCCAATACTACTCTGTAATACCATTTGCACAGAATGAACTTTTTTTTTTTTAAATACCATGGTTCATCCAGTCAAATGGCAAAACTGGAGATTTTGTTTTGTCTGTACCATCATTTCATTTGTGTGTATATACAGTTGAAGTCAGAAAATTATTAGCCCCTGAATTATTAGCCCCCCTGTTTATTTTTTCCCCAATTTCTGTTTAACGGAGAGAAGATTTTTTCAACACATTTCTAAACATAATTGTTTTAATAACTCTTTTCTAATAACTGATTTATTTTATCTTTGCCATGATGACAGTAAATAATATTTTACTGGATATTTTATAAGACACTTCTATACAGCTTAAAGTGGCATTTAAAGGGTTAACTAGGTTAATTAGGTTAACTAGGGGAGGTTAGGGTAGTTAAGCAAGTTATTGTATAATGATGGTTTGTTCTGTAGGCTATCAAAAAATATATATACGGGCTAATAATTTTGACCTTAAAATGGTTTTCAAAAAAATGTAAAACTGCTTTTATTCTAGCCTGAAATAAAACAAATAAAACTTTCCCCAGAAGAAAAAATATTATCAGACTTCCTGTGAAAATTTCCTTGCTCTGTTAAACATCATTAGGGAAATATTTAAAAAAGAAAATAAATTCAAAGGGGGGCTAATAATTCTGATTTCAACTGTACATAGTTTGTGTGTGTGTGTATCTCTGTTGTTTACAAGATGTGCATCTGTGCAATTGTCGATTTAACCCAAATACTTATGCTAATATCTGTGCTAGCGGGACTTGTAAAATGTACACTGAAAAAAACTAGAAACTGGATTTCCAATTTTTTTTTGGTAAAGGGTTTGCAATCAATCTTACCAGATTTAGTCAATCCAATGATTTTTTTTCAGTGTATGCTGATATACAATTATCCTACTTAATGCAGTCAGCTGGACCCAATAAGAACTCTTTTTGAGGCATCTGATTGGCTAAAATGACTTTATAGTAGTAATGTATATCAACACCTGTTGCTTTGGCATATTCTTGACGCTTCATAGGAAATTTTTTGCATTTTCGCAAAACAAGATTTCTCAAATTCAAATAATTCCAAATTCTTCCTCATTCCAACTAATGCAATCATGTCAAGGCATCTCATACTTTCTGCTCAACCTTTTCCAGAAAGAAAATGAAGGACGTTATGGTTACATTCACAAAAAAATGGCTTGCAACAGGAATCGTAAAGACATAGTTCACCCCCGAAAAAAAAATCTGCTATCATTTACTCACCATTGACTTGTTTCAAACCTTTATGAACTCTTTTCTTCTGTTAAACACAAAAGAAGATATTTTAGGGGAGACATTTTTGGAAACCTGTAACCATTGACTTCCATAGACTTCATTGGTTACATGCGTTCAGCTTTCTTCAAAATACCCTCTTTTATGTTCAACAGAAGAACTCATAAAGATTTGGAACCACTTGAGGGTAAATAAACAGTGAGTAAATAAATTGTTTTGGTGAACTATCCCTTTATTAGCATTGATAAAAGTTCCCCTCTCTGTGTGTGGAAGTACATTTGATTCACTGTGTTTTTATCTGCGGGCTGTTCATTCTTAAGTTATGTGAATGTTTAATGCTCTACAGGGACAATGAATTAAACACAAATAAAACTTACAGTTAACAACGTAAAAGGTTTAATTGATCGCCTCCTGGAAAACAACCAGCCTATTGAGATGAATCATTAGTCATGCTCGTGAAGAAGTATGTGGTTAGAAGAGTGTGTGTGCGTGTGTGCGTGTGTGGAATTTCCTTATTTTAAAACAAGATTATAAAGACCACTCTTCACTCTCAAATATGGTATGTTAAAAAAACAAAACAAATTTGTGTTATGGTAATTTTAACACATCTTACAGTGCATCCGAAAAGTATTCATAGCGCTTCACTTTTTCCTAATTTTTTTATGTTACAGACAGCCTTATTCCAAAATGGATTAAATTCATTTATTTCCTCAAAATTCTACACACAATACCCCATAATGACAATGTGAAAAAAGATTTTTTGAAATTGTTGCAAATTTATTAAAAATAAAAAACCTGAAAAATCACATGTACAGAAGTATTCACAGCCTTTGCCATGAAGTTCTAAATTGAGCTCAGGTATTCTGTTTCCACTGATCATTCTTGAGATGTTTCAGCAGCTCAACTGGAGTTCACCTGTGGTAAATTCAGTTGATTGGACATGATTTGAAAAGGCATCTATCTGTCTATATAAGGTCCCAGAGTTGACAGTGCATGTCAAAGCACAAACCAAGCATGAAGACAAAAGAATTGTTCGTAGACCTCCGAGAGAGGATTGTCTCCAGGCACAAGGCTGGGGAAGGTTACAGAAAAATTTCTGCTGCTCTGAAAGTTCCAATGAGCGCAGTGGCCTCCATCATCCATAAGTGGAAGATGTTTGGAACCATCAGGACTCTTCCTAGAGCTGGCCGGCCATCTAAGTTGAGTGATAGAGGGAGAAGGGCCTTAGTCAAGGAGGTGATCAATAACCCGATGGCCACGCTGTCTGAGCTCCAGCGTTTTTCTGTGGAGAGAGGAGAACCTTACAGAAGGACAACCATCTGTGCAGCAATCCACCAATCAGTTCTGTATGGTAGAGTGGCCAGACGGAAGCCACTCCCCGCCTGGAATTTGCCAAAAGGCATCTGAAGGACTCTCAGACCATAAGAAACAAAATTCTCTGGTCTGATGAGACTAAAATTGAACTCTCTGAAGTGAATGTCAGGCGTTATGTTTAGAGAAAACCAGGCACCGCTCATCACCAGGCTAATACCATCCCTACAGTGAAGCATGGTGGTGGCAGCATCATGCTGTGGGGATGTTTTTCAGCAGCAGGAACTGGAAGACTAGTCAGGATAGAGGGAAAGATGAATGCAGCATTGTACAGAGACATCCTGAATGAAAACCTGCTTCAAAGTCCTCTTGACCTCAGACTGGTTCATTTTCCAGCAGGACAATGACCCAAAGCACACCGCCAAAATATCAATGGAGTGGCTTTACTATAACTCGGTGAATGTCCTTGAGTGGCCCAGCCAGAGCCCAGATCTAAATCCTATTGAACATCTCTGGAGAGATCTGAAAATGGCTGTACACCGTCGCTTTCCATCCAACCTGATAGAGCTTGAGAGGTACTGCAAAGATGAATGGGCGAAAATTTCTAGACAGGTGTGCCAAGCAGGGGCGATTTTAGGATTTTCATTTTAGGGGGGCTCAGCTCCTTATAAGGTAAAAAAATGACATATATATATATATATATATATATATATATATATATATATATATATATATATATATATATATATATATATATATATAAAGCCTAATATTACATTTATAAGTAGTAATTTAATAGTAATACACTTAAAAATGGTTGTTTAATATGGGTTGTATACTAGTATCCCACTGTATTACATAGACAGGCATAACCATTTGAGTTCTGAATAAGCCAAATAGGCTCAACCCACCTTATTACTTTAGTAAAAAACACTTTCTATATTCAAGTGCATTTTTTGTTTCCTTGTAATAAATAAATAAACTGCCACTATTCTAATTAGATGACATACTGTATATACGTATATATAAATATAAAAACTTACAGGCCAATTCACATGTTTCACGATCTGAATGATAAATAATAATAAGAAGTATTTTTTTTTATACTAGACAACACAATGTTTCTATCTCTGTCAGTGACTAAGTGACAGCTATAACGAGTACATTCTCACTGTGTTTAATCCTTTCTGTGCAAGACTGTATGGTATCGTTAAGGCCACATGAACTGTAAAGTGTTTTATATTGGTAGTTCATTTTGAAATAAAAATAGAGAATGTTCGTTAAGAGTTACATTTTTCGCTGGAGGAAACAGCTGTGCTGATGAGGTGAACGCCGAGAAAGCCCGACTGCTCCTCCGTAACATTGGGATACAGGTGATACAAGGTTATCTATATTAAAGAACTGCAAAAGCAGATATTATAACAATTTACTGTATCAATAAACACACCTCATTCTCTTGCTGTCCACGGCTGTGGTTTGCTGATCAAATGAAAAACAAAAGACGGGGAGGAGCTGAATTCTGCCGCCGTTTTCTTATCAAATTTAAAGGGGACTGAGGCGATCATTTAGTGTAGTTTATGAGCTAATCGCAAAAGTTTTAGGGGGGCTGAGTAGAAATATAGGGGGGCTACAGCCCCCCTAAAATAGGCCTAGCAACACCCATGGTGCTAAGCTTGTGGCATCATATTCAAAAAGACTTGAGGCTGTAATTGCTGCCAAAGGTGCATCAACAAAGTATTGAGCAAAGACTGTGAATACTTATGTACATGTGATTTTTCAGGTTTTTTGTTTTTAATAAATTTGCAACAATTTCAAAAAATCTTTTTTCACATTGTCATTAAGGGGTATTGTGTGTAGAATTTTGAGGAAATAAATAAATTTAATTTAATTTATTTTGGAATAAGGCTGTAACATAAAAAAATGTGGAAAAAGTGAAGCGCTATGAATACTTTTCAGATGCACTGTATGTAATTTTAATCAATTGTGTATAAAAGAAAGAGGACAATCTGCCCAACAGTCTCCCCAACACACTGTGTTATAACTATTGTCCAATCGGATTGCTGCTGAATTCACTCTGAAACCCTGAGAACTATTATGCAAAAAAAAAAAAAAACACTTTTAAAAGGGGTTAAACATAGTTGTGTGGCAACAGTCTGTTAATATAACAAGCTTCTAATGATAAAAATGTTTGTTTGTTTTTTAATCACACTTCATAAAAACAGTCTGCAGAAACACTTTGATTGAAGATCTCCATTTGTAAATGCCATCAGATGGGGAAAGTCCCGCCCATTTGTGACAATCTCTCCCTCATTAGCATACGACATCAGTCTTGTTTTTGAATCTGCCATTATGCTGACACATAGGCACTTGTAACTCCACCCTCTTTTGAAAAGAGCTAGGAACACAATCTATTTTCAATTTAATTGCAAAATTGCACAATTGAGATCCAAGCCTAAAAGCCCTTGCCTTTGGACGTTATGAATCACAAACAACAACCATAAAAAAGATCATGTGAACAGTTTGTAGACTTGTCACTCTTGGTAAGGGATTAAGTGTTTTCACCTCTGGCTATGAGTTTAATTTTTAATTTTTTTATTTTTTTGTAAAATAAGATGTATAAAAATGTCATTATTCAGATTATGAGAAATGTACTGCAATGCTGCAGTCATGTTTCAATAAACTGAGATTTTTTGTATTGCATTTATTTTAAGGTGGTAAAAAAATAAAATATATTTATGACACAAACCACATTTACACAAACATACAAATAAAAAACTTATTACATGAGCAGATGCATTCCTAATTTTTAACTGAACAAGTTACATTTAAAAACATCGTAAAAAACAACTTGTCTAAGAATTTGATATATACTTTTATAAACTTTAGCATCACAGGTATTTACTGTAGTTGCAGTGAATTAGCTCAAGGGGAAATATTGAGCTAATTTGCTACATAGTTTATTTATTAGTTTGAATTTGTTGCATTTTGTTGTTTTTGTTATTTGATTACATTGTTTATGTATTATTTCATGTTAAATTTAACCCTCTACAGCACAGTTTGCCCTCAGGGAACAGAAAGTTTTCTTTTAACCTCATTTAAAGTAACATAAACTGTACAAAAAAAAGTGTGTATTTGTGAAGTTGTAGAGAAGCCTTTTGTCAGGTTTTATGAAGTTTTTCTGTTCAGAAATTCAAATTTTCTTTTCGTTGCCTCAGGGCAACGTTGTGCGACAAGTGCTACTTTTCAAGATGTGTTTACTGACATTACATGTGGGCATTATCACAAATTATCATTATTACATGTTGTATTATTTTTCATTTAATTTTACTTTTTTTAAAATATTTTGACAGAAAAATAGATGTAAGCTTGTTCTATGGAGGTAAAGAGCAGGATCCTAAAGTTAGGCAAATCCCATCTGAGAACAATGAGATAGACTGCAGTGAGAGTGAGGAAAACAAGGTTTGAGCAGAAGTGTAAAAAATATCTTCAGAATTTCAAAAAGTAGCACTGACTATTATTTAAGTCACAGGTGTCAAATCCAGGGCAACCCAGTGGCACAGTAGGTAGTGCTGTTGCCTCACAGCAAGAACGTCGCTGGGTCGCAGGTTCGAACCACGGCTGGGCTGGGTCAGTTGGCGTTTCTGTGTGGAGTTTGCATGCGTGGAGTTTGCATTGCGTGGGTTTCCTCCGGGTGCTCCGGTTTCCCCCACAGTCCAAAGACATGGTACAGGTGGTAGTACAGGTGAATTGGGTAAGCTAAATTGTCCATAAAGTATGAGTGTGAATGTGTGTGTGGAAGTTCCCAGAGATGGGTTGCGGCTGGAAGGGCATCCGCTGCGTAAAATCGTGCTGGATAAGTTGGCGGTTCATTCCGCTGTGGCGACCCCGCAAGGGACAAAGCCGACAAGAAAATGAATGAATGAATGAATGTCAAATCCAGTTCCTGGAGGGCCGAAGCTCTGCACAGTTTAGTTCCAAGCCTGCTTCAACACACTTAATTGTAGGTTTCAAAGAAGCTTGAAGGACTCAATTAGTTTGATCAGGTGTGTTTGATTAGGGTTAAAGCTAAACTGTGCAGAGCTGAGGCCCTCCAGGAACTGAGTTTGACACCTGTGATTTAAGTGATCGGTTTACACAGCAGGCAGCACACAAAATAGGGATCAAATGTATAGGCAATAAGAAATCATTATATACTGTGCTCAGTATATATACAGTTGAAGTCAGAATTATTAGCCCCCCTTTGAATTTCTTTTTCTTTTTAAATATTTCCCAAATGATGTTTAACAGAGCGAGGAAATTTTTACAGTATGTCTGATAATTTTTTTTTTCTTTCTGAAAAAGTCTTATTTGTTTTATTTCGGCTAGAATAAACGTTTTAAATTTTTTAAGAACCATTTTAAGGTTAAAATTATTAGCCCCTTTAAGCTAGTTTGTAATCATCATTATACAATAACTTGCCTAATTACCCTAACCTGCCTAGTTAATCTAATTAACCTAGTTAAGCCTATAAATGTCACTTTAAACTGTATAGAAGTGTCTTGAAAAATATGTAGTAAAATATTATTTACTGTCATCATGGCAAAGATAAAATAAATCAATTATTACGGATAAGTTATTAAAACTATTATGTTTAGAAATGTGCTAAAAAAATCTTCTCTGCTTTAAACAGAAATTGGGGGAAAAAATAAACAGGGGGGCTAATAATTCTTTAACTAAGACTTTAATTACTTGTAAGTAGACCCCTCACAAATCTCTCATTTAAATTAATATTAGATCTAGGGCTAATCTAACAAAATAATTTATGATAATGGTCCAAAATTAGTACACCTAAATTGATATGTTAGAGAAAAACATTGAACAAAAAATGTAAAAAGGCAAAATTCAAGAGAAAGAAAACATAAAAATGTGTAGAAATTTTGTAGTTTGTAATTTTTTTCCAATATTTTGCATTAATTTAAATGTATTATCTTCTATTTCTAAAGATGTTTGGTGAATAAAATATTATTTTAATAAAAATATCAGTTTAATAAATCGGATGCATGGTGGCGCAGTGGGTAGCACGTGCGCCTTACAGCAAGAAGGTCGCTGCTTCGAGCCTCGGCTGGGTCAGTTGACATTTCTGTGTGGAGTTTGCATGTTCTCCCAGTGTTGGCGTGGGTTTTCTCAAGGTGCTCCGGTTTCCCCCACAAGTCCAAAGACATGCGCTACAGGTGAATTGGGCAGGCTAAATTGTCCGTAGTGTTTGAGTGTGTATGAATGTTTCCTAGTGATGGGTATTAAGGGTATTAAGGGTGTCAAAGTGAGCCGTATATATGTGAGTGTAATCAGTACATGAGTAGCTTGAGCTGTGTGAGTGTAATCAAACGAGACTTGGAGCAGGTGTGAGTGTGTGGTGCATGACAGAACTTGTAGTTCATATGAAGACAGAATTGTAGTCCGTGTGAATGTAAATGTTCTGCAGCATTCTATGAGGGTTAGATCGGTTAGGTGATCGTGACAACTGTAAATGCTGTAGGCATGTTTCATTCTTTCATTCATTAATTTTCTTTTCGGCTTAGTCCCTTTATTAATCAGGGGTCGCCACAGCGGAATAAACCACCAACTTATCCAGTATATGTTTTACGCAGCGGATGCCCTTCCAGCTGCAACCCATCACTAGGAAACACCCATACACTCTCATTCACACACATACACTGTGGACAGTTTAGCTTACCCAATTCACCTGTACCACATGTCTTTGGACTTATGGGGGAAACAGCAGCACCCGGAGGAAACCCACACCAACAAGGGGAGAACATGCAAACTCCACACAGAAATGCCAACTGACCCAGGCAAAGCTCGAAGCAGCGACTTTCTTGCAGTGAGGCGATCATGCTACCCACCGATGCCAGCCATGTTTCAATAAATATTAAAATGTAGATTTTTTTACATTGCATTTATCTTAAGGTATATATTACAATTTTTAAACCCATACAGTTATGTGTATGGCTCTTCTTTTACCTTTTAAATTATCATCAGCATATTTGTGAATCCGACAGATTAGCGGCTTATCTGTAAAGTGACTGCGCATTTATTTACTCACTTTGTCTGGTTTGTTTGTTCTTCTTGTTTATCTCCGCAATGACGATTTGTGGGTTGTTCTCATGGGGGTCTGTCAACAATGTTGTAATTATTTAAAGAGTAGATAGAGTAATCTGGCTACAAAAGTGTTTTATCTTTCCAGGAAAAATCACAGTTAAAAAAAAACTGTCAAAGGCAGTGAAAACAAGCCCAGCGCTAAAACAAACCAATTTATATATAATAAATGCTTCATAATGCCTTGCTTTATTTAACATACTGTAGATAGATAGATAGATAGATGATAGATAGATAGATAGATAGATAGATAGATAGATAGATAGATAGATAGATAGATAGATAGATAGATAGATAGATAGATAGATAGATAGATAGATAGATAGATAGATAGATAGATAGATAGATAGATAGATAGATAGATAGATAGATAGATAGATAGATCCAAAAAGAAGTTAGTAACTTCTTCTTTATTAGTATTATTACTTTACTGCTGGTTTATTACTACACTCTAAGAAATGCAGTTTTTTTAAACCCAAATTGGGTAAAATATGGACTAAGTCACACATTGGTGTCACGATCACCAGCGATCCACTCCTGACAGATCGCTGGTGAACTATATGTCATGTTTAGGAACTACAAATCCTATCAGGCCATGTCACACACACCAGTTGATCATCACCTATGATGAAACCCACACAGTTGAGACTTGTGATCACTGATCATTCAGACTATTTATACACCACACATACACCAGTTTAGGATGGACTTTTTGATGTTGATGTACATTTGTATTTCTTTGTTTTGCCTGTTTTTTTAACTTAGCCTTGGGTAACACTTTATTTTGATGCTCCATTTGAGTATTAGTAGACTCTCTACTTAATATCTGTTGACACTGACATTTAACAGTCCTTCAACAGACATTTAACTGACTATAAGAAACTTTGCAATTACATGTCAACTTACACTAACCCTAACCCCAACCTAACAGTCTACTTATAATCTAATGATAATTAGTTGCAATGTAACTTAAATTCAACAAACGGACCGTCAAAATAAAGTGTGACGTAGCCTTGTTTATTGTTTGCTACTGTTTGCCACCTATTTTGACTTTATGCCAGTTTTTTGACTACGTTTTTGGATTGCCCTTTTTGTACCAGCCACTTCTGTTTGTCCCTGGTTTGCTTAATTATAATCTTCTTTTACCTGCGCTTGGATCCTCGTCTCTGTTGTTCCTTGCTTTGATCCCAGCATGTGACAATTGGATTAAATTTAGTCCTATTAAATTATTTTAAAAAATTAAACCAGCAGTTGGTTTAGTCCGTATTACACCCAGAGTTGGTTTGAAATAACCCACCATTTTTAAGAGTGTATATAACTACTAAATATTTTATTAATACTACTCCAAATCTGTGAAATTACAAATGAAATTAGGAAAATTGTATATAAGTAAAAATACATATAAATAAATGAATCGTCGTCTTGGATTTAAAAGGTTCTATCTGCATTCTAAATAATTTTGAGATATTGAGCTTCAAAGTTTTTGCATTCTATAATAGCAAACATTATGACTGCGTCCAAAATCGCCTACTAGTCAGTAGGTACTGCATTTGAATTTAAATGTACTACTCAGCTGTTAGAAAAGTCACATGACATACCCGCGTGAGTTGCGTCGCTTCACTCCCATTCATGAATTCTCTCACAGGGCATCATGGGATAGCACAGTGTGCATCTGATGCACACTTCAGAATCTCACCGGAAGTAGTAAGTCATCCGGATCGCATGTTTTTCAAATTCTTTGAATTCGGATATACCTTCTCGGCTCGCATAGTGATTTTAGCCTAATATATACAGTAGTATGGATGTATGCGAATTCGGACGCAGCCTGTGTGTGTAACAGTTCTCTTTCATACATTAACATGACAGAGACCCTATGTACTCTAAATGTAAATTATCAAAATGATCTTAAATTTGCAATTTGGGGTAAAAAAAACAGGCCAAATGCAGACAGAACCTTCTAATACTAAAACAAGTCATTTTCCGCTTGGAATTATAAGGATCTATCTGGCAGATCATTCATTGAAGCATTACTTTTCAAGAAATACAATCAGTATGCTTATTAATTTAGTTTAAAAAATTAAAAATGGATGTTGTAACAATATATTGATATTTGAGAAAGTTACATTTTTGCTTTCTATAATATGTATTAGGATGAATATTTTTTATTGTTTAAATTAAGCCTACAAGGCTGTGCTAAATATTTTGTCCAGTGCAGGTGTTAATTTTATGTAATTAATATAGTAATATTGATTTAATTATATACTTTATATGAATTATTGAGTTATATTTTTTTTAATTATATGACCCTTAATTAAATTAAGTATTTGCCCTTTAAGGCTTAATATCAAATTTAAAGACTTTAAAGAAAACAGACATTGAGCAAATGAGCTGTTTAACAACATTTAATAAACACTGAAAATGTAAGTGTCGCTTATACCTGTGAACTTACATGGTAATTAGATGTGTAAGTAGTATGTAACTACAGTGTATGTACACACGTTTACATAGTATTTACTTTTGTATTACTGGTGTAACTACACTCATGTAACAACCCACTGAATAGTATGTGTAAGTACAAATGTGTAACAGGACATTGGTAACAACAGTAGGAAAGTACACATCTGTAACAAGAATTATGTAAGTGCATTGTGTAACAACAATATGTACTTGCAGATGTTTTCCCACTTCCACACCTGTTTGCAGATCATGCACTTGTGAACACTGTATGGCAGAACTAATGCTGCATTAGAAGGTTTCACCTTGTGATACCAGTGTACTTACATGGTAACTCCACAGGAACTGTCCACTTAATATAAAGTGTAATATGGTCACAAATTACTGTGTAACTTGTAGAAATATCTTCTATGCAACACTTTAATAACAGTGTAGTTACATGGTAACTCCACAGGAACGGTCCACAATATAAAGTTTAAAATAAAATTCATTTTCGTTTCGGCCTAGTCCCTTTATTAATCTGGGGTCGCCACAGCGGAATGAACCGCCAACTTATCCAGCATATGTTTTACACAGTGAATGCCCTTCCAGCTGCAACCCATCTAAGCCGAAAAGAAAATGAATGAATGTATGAACAGTAATTTGTGACCATTTTACACTTTATATTGAGTGGATCCTGTGGATTTACCATGCAAGTACACTTGTATCACAAGGTGAAACCTTCTAATGCAGCATTAGTTCTGCCATACAGTGTTCACAAGTACATGATCTGCAAACAGGTGTGGAAGTGGAAAAACATCTGCAAGTACATATTGTTGTTACACAATGCACTTACATAATTCTTGTTACAGATGTGTACTTTCCTACTGTTGTTACCAATGTCCTGTTACACATTTGTACTTACACATACTATTCAGTTGGTTGTTACATGAGTGTAGTTACACCAGTATACACAAGTAAATACTCTGTACCAGTGTGTACATACACTGTAGTTACATACTACTTACACATCTAATTACCATGTAAGTTCACAGGTATAAGCGACACAATATAAAGTGGGACCCAAAATGGTATAACTGTTTCTTTTTCAACAATGTAAAATTGAAAAAATATGCTTCTAAATCATCATATTTACACACATCTTTTTTAGTTTCAGGTTTCTTCTCAATTTTGTGTGTTGGGGCATTATTTAGTTGACTACAATTTTCTGTTTCTGATTTTTCTCGCTGCCAACGGAGCAGTCCGGCAGAATGACAAAGAAAGCTGATCCTGATTGGTCCTCATGTGTGCATTCAAAATGCTGATTGGCTCACAGCAAGAACCTTATAGAGCAAAGATAGAGTTTAGGGCTGTTTCTCAATTCCAAGAACACAGAGAACGGACTTGCGTTCTTGTGGAGACCGGTCTTGCCAGGTGTACTCGGAAGAATGAACTCGGGAGACCACGAGAACAGAGAATGCGTCCTGTGAGAAATGAGATGCTGCGTTCTTCCAGATGGTCATGTGACCTTCACGTGTTTTAAATGGATTATTATTTAAACATTACAGCATTCATACAAAAATTTATTGTTTTTCCCCTTTTCAAAATATATACTCTGCACAAATACATTATAAATATACGTTGCACAATAAAAATAAAACAAATTTTTCATTATTATGAATTTCAGCAAACAAACACTCTTAATATGTTTATTCCTTTATTAGGATGTCCATGGTAATGTTTATATTCACCGCTTCATTTTAGAAAAACTCCTGAGGTAAATAAGTGATCTCTCTGAACTTGAATCATTCATTTTCTTGTCGGCTTAGTCCCTTTATTAATGAACCGCCAACTTATCCAGCACGATTTTACGCAGCGGATGCCCTTCCAGCCGCAACCCATCTCTGGGAACATCCACACACTCATTCACACACATACACTACGGACAATTTAGCCTACCCAATTTACCTATACCACATGTCTTTGGACTGTGGGGGAAACCGGAGCACAGAGGAAACCCACGCGAACGCAGGGAGAACATGCAAACTCCACACAGAAACGCCAACTGACCCAGCCCAGCCGAGGTTCGAACCTGCGACCCAGCGACGTTCTTGCTGTGAGGCGACAGCACTACCTACTGCGCCACTGCATCGCCTACCTGAACTTGAATAATAAATCTAAATAAAATGGTGCACTTCCCACCTCCAGTCGCAATGACTTCTGGGACTTCTAGAGCGAGATCAGAGCTCAAGTCTGCATCGGTGCGTCCTCGATATCAAGAACACATCCGGGAAGCAAGACCGCTGAAGAACGCATATTGAGAAACAGCCTAGGTGTGTTCGACATGAAGCACGGCTGCAGCCGATGATCAACGAGATTAGCCGAGTGCAGGTGGGGGCGGAGTTAAAAACGGAGCCGTCAAGCCGGCCACTTCGGGGGCTCAAAGTTGCTGCAGTGCAGTCATGGTTATCGATCACATGGTGTGATAATTTATTTATTTATTTATTGAAATAACAACAAAAGATATACACTACAAGAAAATCAAAATACAGTCTCTACAAGCTATAGTTCATTTTAAACAATAAGGGAATTATGAATTAAATTTAAGTAGCCTACATAACAAATGCATGACAAAAAAGGGGAAAACCAGAGGGCACATAAAAAGGAAATAAATATCCACGAATAGGATTATTTTGGATAATGAAAGCATTTTAAAAAAAGCACTTTAATCCAAAAAGATTGAACAAAATGACCAAAATAAATGAGCTACACTTTAAGTAGACATTTCCCAGAAAGAGCAGGTACATCAATGACACTTTTAACATTTCTGCATAAATGGCTTGACAGGAAATAAAATATTTTAGAATCATATATTTTTATATTACATATTTTTATATAACTTATTTTGCTAAGAAATTGTCAGGATCAATGATGATAAATATTTTATTACAAGTCTTTAAGAGTTATTTGAGTTAAAATTTAGGTTATTTACTAAATCATATCATTTAAATCGTTCATGGAAATGAATACAGTAGTCTGTATAAAAATAGGCCGAATAAACCTGTGCAAACAATCTAGTCATTATGAACAAATTATTTAACAAAAGATGATACTGCAGTAAAATATTTGTAGTCTTTTAATAAGCATGATGTGTACAAGATAGAGATAGTATGAAAAGCTTATTGTTTGTTTTGAAATTTGTGAGATGGAATTTGTCCAATAATAAACACGTGGTTGTTGTCATGCAGTGAACTCGGTCAATCGTGTTATATTAGTGTCGTCATCTTAGCTCCAGCAGGTGCTCTTCAGATGCTGCGCGGGCTGAATCAGTCGTCTGATCTCAGAGCGCTGTTGCGGTAATTTGATGCCACATGTGACAGTCATAAGATGTCGGCGCAGCGTCAATCCGGCCAAAATTTCGATCGATCTGCGCAGCGCTGCATGAAGTCGAACGCACCTATTGACCTTGTAGATAAAACCTTTTGTTTTTTAAATAAAAAGTCTTAAAATGTAAACAACTTATAAAAAAACATCCCCTAATGTAAATAAGTTGCCACTTAATAAGAATATGTCAATAACTCAATTTTGACAAAAATGTCAGATAGAAGCTTATAATTCTAAGTAGGGCTGTGTGATTTTGTGAAAATATCTAATTGCGATTTTTTTTTTGACAGATTAAATTGCAGTTGTGATTTGATTTGCAATTTAATTTTGTAGTCAAGCTTCAACTCAATAATTTGTAAGCCGTGGCAACAACTCTGTGACACCTTATAAAAATGAGCTGTTTTTGTTCGGTGTCTGTGACTTTGAAACCAAAATATTCCCATATTACCAATGCTGTTTTCTTTGATATTAATTTGTCTATTAATGCTTCGGAAGCAGCAGTCGCTATTATCCCACTTGTCCGCGCTGACCTGTTTGTTTTCTTTTTTTAATTGTGGGCGATCTGCATAATTCAGTTGCGCATTTCTGATTGGGCAGAACGAAAATGTGCTCACTCAATTGGCTAGTAAGACTATCGCACACAGACGGCAGTCACGCATTTGCTCTGGGTGGGGTGAAATTAATAATACACATTTCGATTAATCGCACAGCCCTAATTTTAAGGTGATGAAATAAATAGAATAAATAAACTAGAATTAATAAATAAATGATTCAATTAAATGAGGAAAAGGTGGGGGCATGATTGTGATATACAGTGCTCAGCATATACAGTATGAGTACACCCCGCATAAATCTCTCATTTAAATTCATATTTTCTATAGGATGCTTTAAAGTATTTTATGTGTGCATATACGTAGTCAGTACTGAAGCCAAATCTGGAGCTAATCTAACTAAATAACTTGCAATATTGGTTCAAAAATTAGTAACCCAAATTTATATGTTTTATTGTATTGGGACTGATTTTGACGCGAAGATGAAATTTTCTCTCTGTCTCGCACTAAATGCAGTCGACCAATCACAACAGACTGTGTCGTCAATCCAATCAGCGCAGATTAGCTTCACGCTAAGGAGAAGTTTGGGAACAAATGAATCGCTTAACTAATCAAATTAGAATCATTGGGATAATTAGGTTATAATAAATGCATATTATAAAACAATGAAGTGTTTTTTGACTTTGCATGCATATCAGTCTGTTGTTGGAGACCCCCAAAACCAAAATATGACCTTTTATAATACAAAATAGGGGTTCTTTAATAAAACTGTTTTGTTCAAATGCACCAATACAGTTGAAGTCAAAATTATTAGCCCCCCTTTGATTTTTTTTTCTTTTTAAAAACTTCCCAAATTATGTTTAACAGAACAAGGAAATGTTCACAGTATGTCTGATAATATTTTTTTTTTCTGGAGAAAGTCTTATTTGTTTTATTTTGGCTAGAATAAAAGCAGTTTTTAATTTTTTTTTAAAAACATTTTAAGGTCAAAATTATTAGCCCCTTTAAGCTATAATTTTTTCAATAGTCTACAGAACAAACCATCGTTATACAATAACTTGCCTAATTACCCTAACCTGCCTAGTTAACCTAAATAACCTAGTTAAGCCTTTAAGTGGCACTTTAAGCTGTAGAAGTGACGTGAAAAATATCTAGTAAAATATTATTTACTGTCATCATGGCAAAGATAAAATTAATCAGTTATTAGAAATGAGTTATTAAAACTATTATGTTTAGAAATGTGCTGAAAAAATCTTCTCTCCGTTAAACAGAAATTGGGGGAAAAATAAACAGGGGGGCTAATAATTCAGGGGGGCTAATTATTCTGACTTCAACTGTATATTACCCATATTCCTTGAGAAATGGATAAAAATATTCATTTTCAAAATTGGGTGTACTCATTTATGCTGAGCAGTCTATTGACTCTTTTTTTTTTTTCATTCCAGTCAGGCTTTTATCATTTCACAATTATATTTCTTAAAGAACAAAATCCCTGAAGCACTTTTGCCTTTGTTTTCTGTTTGCTCAGTGCACCATATCCCTGTAGTTGTACTTGACCTTGATTGTCATTGGACGTTGTGTTTTGACAGACAGCTGCCAGCATTGGTCAGGAACCCCTGGCCAAACACACAGGCCTTAAATGATCATCTTTCCGGACAGTTTCACAATTTTCTCCGTCTGAGTGACACCCTGTGTGCAAGTGTGTGTGTTTGTGTGTAAATGTATCCTGGGCCAGTGTGGTTGTTTGTGTCACCACTACCCCTTTTTGCCCGAGTCGGGGGGGGGCAGAGGGCTTCATGTTGCCACTTGGGGGTCTTTGAATGGAGTCGATAGAACACGTCTGTCCTGTCTGCAGGCAGGCAGACACTAGCAGACAGTTCAGGCCTTTTTATCTCACATGGCAACTGTAGTCGATCTTGTTGCAGATATTAAGTAACATTAATATTTCCCTTTCCCTTTTGCTGCTTCATAAATACTAGATGACGATGCCCGGGTGTGTCAATAACATTGACGCCATGTCAATATCATAACATGCCCTATTAAAAGAACTAGAGACCTCACTAACTGGTGCTGCTACAGATTTGAGTGATCAATTGAAATGATTTTTTTATTGTTGGATATGTTACATGATGCACACAAGTGAGTCTGTTGATCACTTTATCGGATGATAATGTCGCTTTGCTAGTTATTTGACATGTTATATTATAATTCAGCCTAATACAATCTATTATTTAGTACTACGTTACCATTTTGCTATGTTATTATATATTAAATGTTCCTAGAAATGCTTTGAAATGTGCATATTTTTATTCAGTGTTTGATGTAATCTCAAATGAAACCTGAAGACAGGGTGGGACATTGAGTAGCTCCTCCCCTTTAAAAAACAACAACAAATAGCGCTCTATTATCACAGCTCTGCCAGTGAGAGTGGTTGAGCTCAAGTGCATAAAATGCCAGGCAAATGAGGGGGCGGGACATTACATACTAGAGAGCATTTGATTGGACAGAAGATTTGATGACAAACTAAAGAATGAGATGATGTCAAAAAAATGATTGATTTGTTTATTCAAGTGACAAACTAAAAGCTTTAGATGTTTATACATTCTCAATGCGAATTTGGTCACTGTTTTATAGCATGCTTTCTTATGGATATTCTTAAGATTAACTTACTGATACTAACATCTAAAAAAACACATATTAATTTAACATACTTTAATAGTATTTTATTATATAGAACAGTATATATAAAGAGTTCAGATGCAACTTCTGCCAAAAATGAGCTAATGACATTAACATTTTAGGCACGTAGTACATGTTCAACAAATATTTTTTTTCTTTAAATCATCTAAATCGCAGCATCAGTCCATTCAGAAACAACTGTTGGTTTGCAAAAGCCTCTAAACACCACTTGCTTTTGACAGCAAAAGCCGGTATGTCCGAGAACCAATCAGAATGCGCGAATCGAATCATATGTTTTTAATGTAACGGCGTGCTGATAAGGCAGCTTTTATGAGGAGATTGTTTTATTCCAGTTTTATTTAGATTTTAAAAGACGGAGTTTGATGAATTGGATAAGCCTGTCCAAATGTCAGTGAATGAAACATCGCTTACCTCAAAACTCTGCATTATAAGAAAACAAAAACACTGTACAATCAGAAGTGTATCATGCATTCTTAATGTTTTTTTGCGCAGTGACGCTACTTTGAATGAGTCCGATTTACTATACATTAAGTGTCAACACCATTTCACGAACGACGAAGTTAAGATGTCGGTCTTTTATCCCACATGGATGCTATGAGGATAAACAAGAGACGAAAAAGAAACCAAGACCGTGATTATGGTAAGAATGAATGAATGACAGCTTCCAAAAATGTCTGAGAGACATCCCCATTTTGCCCAGTAGGCCTACCTTGTATTTCATTTATTTATATTACCTATTTGTCTGATAAGCTTTTTATATTAATGGACAATGCACAGATATGAATGTTTTACAATGTATTTACACTACATTATAGGGCTGGGCGATATGGCAAAAAAAAATCTAGATTTTTTCATAAAGTTTGACCGATTCACGATTTCGATTTCAATTATTTTTTTAACTATAGTCAACTTAAAACATTACAACAACATGACTGAAGTAACAATCTCTTTATAAGTAACTTGAAAAACTATCTGGTTAAGGAACATGTATTTTTAATGGCCATACATACATAAATTGGTCAACAAGGTGTAGCCTATTACATTCCTATCGACAAATTCCTGCTTGAAGTTTTAGAAATATTTGTGCATAGCTACACCACCCAGTATATATTAAAGATCACCGTGAACAACAAAAAACTCCACAGAAACCTGTTACATATCTATCTATATTTAAATGTCTATCTTATATTTAACTGAATCGTATAACGGCCTATAGCTGAAATGTTGAAAACTGCTCAATTTATTTTTAGAAAACATTTGTCAAAACTTATTGATATTTTTTTGGAGTAAAAAACAATACCGACATTTACGAATCCATATTTATTTTATTTATTCATTCATTTTACTTGTTTATTGGTGCATATATGGGTTATGATTTAATTAATAGCTACAGTACCTTGGACAGCTACTGTGCCACTCCGTAAAGCTTTCAAACAAAAGTCCAAATTAAAGAAAGATTTGACTTTTTCAGTGACAGCGGACATTCATAACACGCCGTAACCGTCCTTCAGGTGGTGCGCAGGTATAAAATACAAAACTGGGCTTTGAATTAGGTGCAATTATTTCTTCGTTGTTCAAAGAGTCTGCAAGTTTGTGTTCCATGGATATATGTTGTTGTTGATTCGTTGTTGATTCGGTGCGCAGCAGGAAAAAAAGGCTTTCAGCTGTGCATGTAGTCGCTGGTAAAGTTCTGACCCAGATCACAGCAATCTGTGCTACCGAATACAGGGCAGTATATAATAAACTCACGCTCAGTCAGGCGAAGTAAAGGTCTCATTGCCTATATGTCAATCAAATTAATTAAGCTCTAGCTACGAATAAAACTTTTAGCCTATTTTATTATTTTGTGTAATGTATATAGTGTAATCAGGGCCGGAGCAAGCTGAACTGGCGCTCTAGGCAAACGCCCTCAACCCGAAAGTGAAATAGAAAATTACCGGTTTGCGGATGAAAGTGAGGACCGGGATTGAGTGCGTGTCATGGATGAAAATGAGGATCGGGGGATTCTCGCCTCTAAGGATGCGCCGGCCCTGAGTGTAAAGCTGGATTTATACTTTCGCCTGGCGCCACATCGCGTGCCTCCGCTGACTGCGCGCGCACCTCACGACAATGGGCTAGCGCGCTTGCGCTGAACCAGCTGTGGTAGCTCATCAACAGAGCCGCAATGTCAACACACAGAATCTACCAGCACAATTCAGTACGGTTGTCTAACAGTTGGTTTGGCATGATAGTGGAAAAGCTGCTTTAATATTTTTATTATAAAAATCGTGATACCTCGATTTTATAAACAATTTAATCGTCTTAAAACGTAAATTCGAATTAATCAAAAAAATCGCCCAGCCCTACTACATTATTTAAATCTAACAAGTTTAGTTTACAACGATTGCAATGAAAGAACCGCCAGTTACTTAAAAGATTTATGTATTTTTAATTTTAGGTGGTTTGTGTAATGTGTTTTATGTTCGGTAAAACTATTTCTAATTACATCGTTAGTGATTTTTCAACTAATTACAATGTCTTGTCCCAATAGGTGGATTTAGAGGTTTTTGCAAAAAAAAGCAGAAAAGGATTTAGCTGCTTTTGACACAAAAGAAAATCTACTTTATTAAAAGCCAAAAAATTGTCTTAAGTGACATTTTTGAAAAATAGTTATTTTATTTACTAGCTAATAACCTTTTCATTGTCTAAAAAAGGAAACTTCGCCAAGGTAGTGGCTATTCCTCCTGGGGGATACGAACACAAAACAAATTTACATTAATCTATAACAACAAAGACCAAACATTAAAACCCAAAATTCATACATAACATCCAGATCAACAATCCACTTAATATTGTGCCATTAAACAATTCTCCAATTACGTTTTTTTAAACCTCATTTTACTTGTTACAAAGCCTTTAATGTCTGATGGCAATTACTCTATCCTTCACCAATAACCAACCTAAAGTTTTATACATTTTCATATTAATATGCTAATATGCATTTCATATTAACTCTTCTTTTGCAGTGTAAAATTAGTCATGCACCTCTATTCTGGACTAACTGTAACTTATCTAAGTCTTTACTTGATGCACTCGACCATACCACTGGGACATTTATCTAGAGAAGAAAGAACCATTGCCTGAAGAATTTGAGAGACAGTACGTGGTAAAAAAAAATTTGACACATCTCTTAATAATTGATAAACCTCTTCCCATAACTATTACCATCCCATTACTATTTTATCGATGTGTTTTGACCACTTTAACCTACTATCAAGAAGAACTCCAAGAAGCCTAATTTCCTCTACCTGTTCAATAGGCACACTTATTACAGACATTTTTTTAATTGTGGTTTACATTTAAATAGAAAGTTTGATCCAAACACAATGCTTTTGGGTTTTTGTCAAATGTAAAACCATCCTATTATTCTGTACCCACTTTACCACACTGTAAAAAATGATTCTGAGTTTTAGTCAGGTGAAAAAGTCAAATCATGTCTTATCAACTTGCAGTGCCTCAGTACTCAACAGTATGAGTTGTAACAACTTCAACTTGAAGGGAAATGGAAAACTTAAAATTTCATGTTCGTATAACAACAAAATATAAGTTCTATCAGTATGCGTCATTTTGTAGCATGTGGTGCTGATCATTCCAGAAGCCAGGAAAAGTCTACAGATGGACTTTGTTGACTGCAGATAATGAGTAAGTACCCTGATTTGTTTTATTTAATGTCACATTTTGTGAACTTAGGTAACTTTAATATGCTGGACCCACACACTGCCAGGCAAATTTTGCCCTCTAGACATCAAGTTTTGAATATTGCAAGTTATTGTTAGTAAATAACAGTGTACACACAATAAAAAAATGATTCTGCATTTTAGTTTTCTCAACAGGAAGTTTTCACTGTGTCAACTTGTCTGTAATAGAGTGTGTGTTGAATTAAAAACATGCTGAACCAGCATCCTTTAAGTTGTGCCCCATACCTCCAATCCAGCAGGTGGTGGAATATGCACCATTAAGTCAGTTTTACAACTGCCAGTTAAACACCAGAAGAAGTGAGACACATGGGATATTGTTTACCAGATATTTGAATTGTTCAATCATCACATTTGGTAAGTAATGCTTCTTCAAATTTGTGTTATAACTTGTAAAATAGCACATGAACTGATTGCCAATGTATTGTTCCCAGAATAAATGTTTCTAGAGCAGATTAGATCTTTGCTAATACAGGTGGAGTTTGGCCACATGTTTAAAGCTCAGTAAGCTTGTTTTGGGTTTTAAAAACTCCGACTAATCTACTAGGTATTTTTTATATAGATTTTAATGAATCTCACATTTATATACAGTATAAAATGTTTTGGAAAATATTAACAGTAATTCATTTAAATGTATTTTTCTCATTTTAAAGGTTGTCTCAGGGAACAGACTGACTTATTAACGATAATATTTTACCAGTATTTCCATTCATAAATGTACAGTAGTCAAATATTTAAGAATAAAAATTTACCAAATGTGATTTTCTCGTCCTAAAAGTTGCATATATGTGTTAGTTGTGTTTTTTATAGTTTTACAGTTATTTTTACTTTACAATTTACAATTTTGTAAAAATACTTAAAAAGTATTATTTTGTAAGTACATTGTGTGTAATTGCTAAATTGGAAATAAAAACCTTTAATAAAATGTGTAATTTATTTTGTTGTCTGTTCTGTTTCTAATTGAGAAAATCTGCTAGATTAAGTTCAGTGAACTTAAAAATGTAAGTTAATGTATTTAAACTAAACTTGGCAAGTTCTGCTAACTTGATCATGTAAGTTAACCTATTAAAACTAAACTTTGCAAGTCCAGTTAAACTTGAAATGAGTAGTTAAGTCATTTATTTAACTTTGTCAACTAAACATTTTAAATTGAGAAAACTTTGAGAATTAAGTGCACTAATTGTAACTCCTCAGCTAAATCAGCAGATCATTTTTCAATCGATGCCACTGGTAGATATAATTTTGTATCATCTGTATACATAACTGCCCTTGCATGATTTAAAACCAAAGGAAGATCATTGGCAAAAATAGAAAATAACAATGGTCCCAAACAACGTCCTTGAGGCACACCACATTGCAACTCTTTCACATCCAAATAACTTCCATTATAAAATACACATTGCCTCCTACTAGTCAGATAAATCAATGCACAGTTTGAAAAGTAAATTCAACATTTTCATTTTTCAAGCAATAATTTATGATCCAGTACATCAAAAGCAGAGCTAAAATCCAACAATACTTTTCCTACTGAACATCAATCTGTACTAAACAATCATCAATTATTTATTAATGCTGTTCCTGTTGAATGTCCTACTCGATATGCATGCTGAAAGTCAGAGAATAAATAGTTTTCCTTAAAAAATAATTGAATTTGTTCACACACTATCGTTTCAAACACTTTACAAAAAACTGGCAATAAACTTTGGTCTACTATTAGCCCCACTAAAACTCAGTGCTGCATTTTTTTATGTAAAGGAATAACCTTAGAATTATTACAATTGTATTCTCTATATTTACTACATTATTTGTTATAATTACGACAATATGTGAAAGAACACAAATGGGGAGAGTTATTATCTAAAACCAAATTTGCTCAAACAAATTTTCCTTCATAATGTAAATGGCAAACAGCCGAATGTACGATTGTCCAATATGACAAAGAGTGAGGGGATTGAGAGGAGGGCAATTGAGGGAATCCGCTCTGAGATGACGAGACCAATCAGCCCATAAATGAGATTTGCAGCAAAGCACTTCTACCAGAATTCCACGCATGAGAGGGGGGGAGAAAAAAAATCTCGGACTAAGCTCACGAACTTTCACCTTTAACCCCTCCGCTGGCTGAACCAATGAACAGATTGTGAAAAATCAATGTGTCCAATCAATAGGAGAAATTTTTTTAGTCTCTAACTGGGTAATCTGCTGCAAGACGGTCCGAGCGGCGGCCGCACAAAAGAGCAATTGAAGAAAATATTTATTGCAAAGAGTGAAAATTAAGTTTGCTTTATTGGTGCTCTGTGCAAATGTTAATCATCATTTACTGCGTCCAGCTTCTGGATAATGCATCCCGCACTGGTTGAGGAGACCATTTTGAGGAGTATTTTCAGATACAATACAAAATGGAGTCACTTTCATAGTGCAGAGGTTTGGTTTAAGGAGTGGGTTCTGCTCAATTCTGAGGATTGAGAGATTTTGTACACATTACAAACATGTTTCCATTTGATCCTATTTCTTATTTGATATTTATATTAGAGTCTATATTTTTTAAGTATTTATAAAATAAAAAATATATTTTTTAATGTATAATTCTAGCTTTTTACAAACAATTAACTAAAACATACATACATCCATTTTCCTAAGACGTAGTCTCTATTTCAGAGGTCGCCACAGTGGAATGAACTGCCAACTATATGTTTTACACAGCGGATGCCCTTCCGGCTGCAACCCAGTACTGGGAATCACCCATACACACTCATTCACACATGAACTCATACATTACGGCCAATTTAGTTTCACCTATATCACATGTCTTTGGACTGGGGAAACCGCAGCACCTGAAGGAAACCCATGCTAACACGAGAAGAACATGTGAACTCCACACAGAAATGCCAACTGGCCCAGCCGGGACTTAAACCAATGACCAATATTAGATCAATAAACTGCTAATTAACTGTTTTAGTCTAACCAAAAAAAACAGCCTAGTTATGTTCACTATTCAAGACTAGATAACAGAGACAAAACATCTGATTATTGTTGATTTCCTGATGATTTGACTAGATCAAGTCACTTTGTATAAAAGCATCTACAAAAATAATAAAGGTAATTGTGATTATCAGCGATCTAGCGGCTGCAGATCACTAACGAACTACAAATCCGCTATTGCATGGACTACATATACTGTCATGCACCACACACACCCACCTGTTCCGGATCACGATTAAGTACACACACACAGCCGGAGGATTGTCAAAGTCTGATTACAAGGACACACATACACATCAGGGCTGAGTCTTGTTTTACTGTACTATGAGCATTATGACACGTTTTCCTTGCGTTGCCGTGTTGAACCCTTGCTTTGTTTTATTGTTTATTCCTGTCCACTGCCTGCCTTTGACTATCCACCTGTATATTAAGCATGACTCTAGATTCCCTGTTTACTTCTGTTTGCCACTGTGTTGACCGTTGCTTGCCTGACCATTCTCATAATAAACCTGCATTTGGATCCTCAACCCCGTTGTCAGCGTCTCTTCACATTACAGTAATTTAGTTATCGATATACAGTATTAATCCTGGTTAGGATGAGCAGTTGGGAAAATATACACTGTAAAAAATTGCTGTAAAATTTGAAGTACTTATTGGCAATTTTGGTTGCAAGTATAGGTGGTCGCACACTAGATATGCTGCTCTGCACCATGCCATGAAGCGCCATACATTTTAGAATTCTAAACATTGATTTCTATTAGAGTATGCACATGGGCACTGCAAGTCAGTGGCTGTTAGCAGCCCAAGCTATGATTCAGAACAACTGTTCATATTTCTGCCGAGCCACAGAGTATCATCTTTTCATTCATTATTTATTTATTGCCACATCAGCAACTTATGGCTATTTCGTGGCAAAATGGATATACGTAAAATATTACATAATAAAAACTAATTTGTATTACAATAAAAAGTTACTTAGATAAATATATAGGATAAAAATGAACAGAGTATCATCTTAATAGTTTCATTTAAATAACATACGAATGTGTGCGTCCGGTGTGCGTTACTTCCAACTGTTGTATATGCACTGCAGTGCATCAGGTGTGTGACCCGCTTAAGATTGTAAATGTACAAGCACACTGTAAATTAATGATTACAATTTACTGTAAAATTTAAAGTTACTTACTAGCAACTTACTGAGTGTGCCTCACACAGGTGAGTGGGTTTGACAAACCACCTGTAGAAAACGCACACTTTCATCTCTCTGACACTTTAACCAACACTTGCACCAGTTTATTTTATTTATTTATTTATTTATTTATTTATTTCATTTATTCATTCCTTCATTTTCTTTTCAGGTTAATCACTTTATTAATTCGGGGTCGCCACAGTGGATTGAACCGCCAACTTATCCAGCTGCAACCCATCACTGGGAAACACCCATACACTTCCATTTACACACACACTCATACACTACAGACAATTTAGCTTACTCAATTCACCTATAGTGCATGTTTTTGGACTTGTGCGGGAAACCGGAGCACCCGGAGGAAACCCACGCAAACACGGGGAGAACATGCAAACTCCATACAGAAATGCCAACCGGCCCAGCCGGGTCTCGAACCAGCAGCCTTCTTGCTGTGAGGTGAGAGCGATACCCACTGCACCACCGTGCTGACCTAATTATTTTTATTTTTTTATTTTTTTATGAATATTTTTTTTGTGTGTTTGATAAAACAAGGTACAGTACATTGCAGGTATACAGTAACAAACATATTTTCGTTTTGTGTGTCTTTATTTTTTTAACCACAAATTAACTTAAGGCAGAAACAAATGGAGAAAAAATGGAGAATGAAAAAGAAGAAAAATTAAGTAATAAAAAAATTAAGTCAAATAAAAATAAAACTTGTGTGTGTGTGTGTGTGTGTGGGGGGGGGGGGTAATGTTTGGCGGATTTATGGTTGGAGGAGCACATTAATATCATTCATTCATTCATTTTCTTTTCAGCTTATTCCCTTTATTAATCCGGGGTTGCCACAGCGGAATGAACCACCAACTTATCCAGCACATGTTTTACATGTGCTGATGCCCTTCCAGCTGCAACCCTGGGAAACATCCATACACACTCATACACTACGGACATTTTAACCTACCCAATTCACCTGTACCACATGTCTTTAAACTGTGGTTGAAACCGGAGCAAACCCACGCAAACGCAGGGAGAACATGCAAACTCCACACAGAAACGCCAACTGACCCAGCCGAGGCTCGAACCAGCGACCTTTTTGCTGTGAGGCGACAGCACTACCTACTGCGCCACTGCGTCACCCACATTAATATCAGTATGGATTATTAACGGCTCCGATGTTTTGTAAAATATTCTGGTTGATCCTCTGAGAATTTTTTTTTTTCTGATTTTAAAAATAACATTACATCACTAAGCCAAAGAGACAGTTTAGGTGGCGATTGGTGATTTCCATTCAACAAGAAATCTTCTAGCTATTAATGTTACAATGGTCAAGTCATTTTTGTCTCTTGCACAAGTTTTGCACATTTGCACCGGACACATCCTTACAAACAACAACAACAAACAAAAACAACCCAGGCTCATTCTGAAAACGTACCACTATATACATTTCTGGAGAGCATTCCAGGAGTTCCGATTTTTTTTGGAGTTATTGTTTTCGCGAATCTACCAGCGGCCGATGTGTACACTTTCAGATTTCAAATTTCTCTTGCAAGTGCCATTCACACCTGCTGTTCTTGCGTAAATCCACCAGAGGCCGCTGCTGTCTGACTGACTGACTGACTGACTGACTGACTGACTGACTGACTGACTGACCAATTGACTGAGCCATCCTTCTCCTTCCCTAAACCCAACCAATAGTGTTTTCAAAAGCACCGATTGACCAGCGCACACCCTCTTCCTTAAACACAACCAACAGCAAAAAAGCAATCCAGAAAAAACAAAAGCCTTCGCCTGATTTTTATCAGATATTGCCACATTCTCACCCTGTTATTTACTTGTTTATTTCATTTTTTGCCTTCTGTTTTTGTCTTACCTGCTTTCTGGAACCGTTCTTCACTGGACTTATATCCCGTCATCGTGGTCAACTCCTCTTTGCGCCTCATGTCCGCCAACATACATCATGAGCTACTGGACAAACTGGTAACAGCAGGAAAGCATGAAAAGAAACGCTGTCATACCGCCCCATAACGTTCGTTTTAAAGATGAAATGCAGCCATACAGTACGTTCTTCTGGCTACATATTTTGCGATCTCCAGAAATGTATATAGGGCTACTCTTACAGAATGAGCCTATGTTGAATAAAAACTGTTCAACTATGAAGTGTGCTCTTCTCTCTCTATAAAAACACACCCCTTACTCTAGCACCTAATTCTCTGAGCACTAACAGTTCCTTTGGATAATTTGCACGTCTTTTGTGTATTGTCTCTTCTTGTTAAACCGCTGAATGCCTCCTCAATTTTTAGTCACTTTGGGTAAAAGCGTTTGCTAAATGACTAAATGTAAATGTAAATTTTGGTTCCCAGTAAGACTGTAAATTTATAATCGCACTGTAAATTAATAATTACAATAGTAATGTAAAAAAAACAGCACAATCATAATTATTCATTTACAATGTGCTTGTTTTACAGTCTTACTGGCAACCAGAATTACACAGTAATATTTTACAGTGTATTAATAGATAATGCATTTTTTCGTACTGTGAGTTCCCACTTCATTGGCATGTAGGTTATTCGTTCATAGGGAAACGGACTGTGTGTTCATATCACAGACAAATATATTCTGTCATTTAATTTTTTCAATTATCAGCAGAAATACAGTGAGGAAGCAGGTAAGGGAAGGTCTGTAAAGGGGCATAAAGGTCAGTCCTCTCTTTAGCTCGTCTCGGGTAGTTAGTCATGTTCTTAAAGATAATCAAGACTAATGATTGCACTAGACACCGGACCCAGCCTAAAGGCTTTCTGATGATGAGAAATGTTTCAGACGGTACAGTCGAGACACTGTCAAATGTTTAGATTACGTTGGGATGAAATCAGGGAGGAGAGAGGATAGTTTAATCTTGTTTGGGTTTTATTGCATTTTGACTGAAAATATGTTCATAATGTGCACGATCACAATAGTATTCTCAAGTACAAGTTGTATTTTACAGTATGTACCGTTAATGATTCAAGCACAAAAAAATGACCCTGGAGCACAAAACTAGTCATAAGTGTTTTTATTAGATTAAATACGATTTTTTTTTTCATTGAGTTTTGTTTTGTTTTGTTTTTTCTTTGTTTTGTTTTGTTTTGTTCAGTAGTTTTATTTTGTATTGTGTTTTGTTTTTAGTTTTGTGTTTTGTTTTGTTTTTTCTGTTTTGTTTTGTTCAGTAGTTTTATTTTGTATTGTGTTTTGTTTTTAGTTTTGTGTTTTGTTTTGTTTTTTCTTTGTTGTGTTTTGTTTTTTCTTTGTTTTGTTTTGTTTAGTAGTTTTATGTTTTGTTTTGTGTTTTGTTTTACTTTGTTTTGTTTTGTGTTTTACTTTGTGTTTTTATTTTTGCTTTGTTTTGTTTTCTTTGTTTAGTTTAGTTAGTAGTTTTAATTTTTTGTGTGTGTATTTTTTGTTTTGTTTTGTTTTACTTTGTTTTGTGTTTTACTTTTGTGTTTTTATTTTTTATTTTTGCTTTGTTTTCTTTTGTTTTCTTTGTTTTGTTTAGTTAGTAGTTTTATTTTATTTTCTTTTGTTTTGTGTTTTGTTTTGTTTTACTTTGTTTTGTGTTTTGTTTTACTTTGTGTTTTTATTTTTGCTTTGTTTTGTTTTCTTTGTTTTGTTTAGTATAGTTTTGTTTTGTTTTGTTCTTTTTTTGTGTGTTTTCTTTTGTTCTGTTTTGTTTTGTATAGTTTTCTTTTATTTTGTTTTCTTTGTTTTGTTGTGTTTTCTTTTTGTTTGTTTTGTTTTGTGTTTTCAGTTCTCTTGTTTTCTTTGTTTTGTTTTGTGTTTTCTTTTGTCTTATTTTGTTTTCTTTTGTTTTTGTTTTTGTTTGTTTTGTTTAGTTTTTTGTTTTGTGTTTTCTTTTTGTTTGGTTTGTTTTCTTTTGTGTTTTGTTTTGTGTTTTCTTTTGTTTTGTTTTGTGTTTTGTTGTTTTTTTGTTTTGTGTTTTGTTTTGTTGTTTTGTTTTGTTTAGATTTTTTTTATACATCACATGAAAGCTGAATAAAAACACTTTTTATCTATATTTATATAGATATACTTTGTTTGAATAGGACAAAAAATGTGTCCAAGATACAACAATTTCAATATCTGAAGTCTGAGGGATAAAAAAATATATAAACAAAAATCTTAATTCTGAGAAAATTGCTTTAAAGTAGTAGTTTAATTTATATGTATTTACAGTAGTACATGTTTTTAAGTAGGAATTATCAAAATATTTTAATCGAACGTTTACTTAATATTCTATAAACAAATACATTTTGCATGGGAGTGTGCCTTTAAATTGTTAGTTGAAGCTAATTATATGTTGCTGTATACATTGTGTACACTAGGAACTTTATTGATCACTAAATCAGATGTAATGATGCACAGTATTGATATATTATATTGTTTAGGACATTTCAACCTACTATTGTTATTACTACAGTATTAATAGTTTAGAACTATTTTATTAATATGTTAAATATTATCATTCATACATAAAATCAGCAAAATAACACAAATTAATTAATAAGAATTATTCGAACTTAATTAACACTTAATTAAGATTTTAAAAATACAACTGCTCATCAATTATAATTTTTGTTAGTTACATGCTACATGCTACAAACCACCACAATGAACGAATGTTAACAAATATAATCTTTTACTGTAAACAGTTTGCGAAAGTATATGCTAAAATATCCCAGCAAAATTGACACAGCAAACCCTTTTATTATTACAAATGTTTGTTTATTTATTTAGTTAGTTAGTTATTAATTTAGTTATTCAGTTTATTTAATTTTTTGTTATTTTTATTTATTTATTTAATTAATTGTTTGTTTATGGTTTCTATTTATTTATTTTATTTTTGTTATTATTATTTATTTATTTGTTTGTCTGTTTGTTTGTTATTATTTATTTATTTATTTTTATTTATTCATTTTTGAATTGTTTGTTTGCTGGATATTTTTATGTATTTATTTATTTAGTTTTATTATTATTTTTTTGTTTATTTATTTATTTATTTATTTATAATTCCATTGAAATAACACAAATGGAATTCTAGGAATTGTTAGAACACCAATACCTGAAGTAACATCTTTTGATTTTAACATTATATTAGTAAATAATGAAATTAGCTGTATATAACAATAATAGTAATAATACGTAATTTGCATTGCTAGTCAAATTTGACTAATACCAAACTAATTCTAACAATTGAAACCTTACTGTAATGTGATACAAAATATATTTACTCAATTATACAGTACCACACAACCGAAGGACACTTCATCATCATTATTATTATCACTGTATCTCTAATATATTACTACATTATTACCATATCATTTCTCATCTGTTTCTTACACTGAAAAAAATTATTCATTGGATTTACTACATTTTTTTAAGGTAAGTGGTTGCAAACAATTTATTTGGGCTGAATTTAAACAAACATATTAAGTTGAACTATCCTAAATTTAATTTGTTTGTTTAAATTCAACCCATATGAACAATAATACAACAATTTATTAAAAATAATGCACATAAAAAAAAATAAAAAATTTCAGTGTACTTTTATATTTATATTCCACAAATAAAAAAGGCACACATGCTGTATTTGGACCAACTTTAGTAACCGATTTTTATTTTGCAAAAGAACTGATCCTTTAAATTCTTTCTGATTAAAACTATGTCTACAAAACGCATGAATTTTAAAGCAAAAAAGAAGAGATATAGCCATTTCTGTAAGCAGATCAGACAGCCTTCAACCTGGGCGCAGACCGAGAGAGCTTTTGCTCAGCACAGAAGAGAGTGAAACGAATGTGTGTTTAAATTGGATTGAAAAGTGCATCTCTCCTCTGCTCTGATGTCATGCATCTTAATTATGAGGATGCAGGGGTCGAGCCCGTGTGGACCAGCAGCTCTCGGCTGATCTAATGAACACACTCCAGGGCCTTTCACTCATCCGCACATTCACACCCACATCGGCTCAGAATACACACTTTCCGTTTCTCTTACTAACTCATTTGGATTGAAAGAAAGCAGGTGACAGGAGGAATCTTTAATAAGACACTTTATTTTAGGTCACAATTCATTCTATTAACAAATATTACACTGTTAACGATTTTTGTAAATTACACAGTATTTAACTGTAATACGAACTGTATTTTACTGTAGGACAGTAAAATGTATGTTACTGCATTTTAAGGTTGCGTTGTGAAAATTGCTGTGTATTTTACAGTAAATGTATGCAATACTGTAAATGCATACGCAGCAAGATAAATGGTGCTGTAAATGTAAATACAGTAATTTTAGCTGTAACTGATTTACAGTAAGTTACTGGTGAACTGCTGCCAGTGAGTTACTGTAGATTGTACAGGAAATTGTTAAGAGTGTCGTAAGGTGCAAGTTGGGTTTAGGTTTTGGGTAGGATTAGAGAAATAATAAATCATACTTTAAAAGCTGCCAAAAAACTGTTAACATTGCAATAATAGGCAGGTAATAAGCTAGTAGTTAAAAGCATGAATTGTGATTTAAACTTAAGTATTAACACATTTGTTGTGTGTGCTAACAGATTATAAAGTGTAGGTTTGTAAAAGGTTTGTGTGGTTTATAAACCATCAATGTTTACAGGCTGTACCTCTTAGAATTAAGAAAAACTAAAAAGGTTTTACAATTAAAGTATCCTCAGGAAAATTTAATATTGTGACAATAAAAAATCAAATCAAAAGTAAATACAATATTGTAAAATAAAGATAAAATATTGTGAATATAATGTTGTTGTTTTTTTCTTTTTCAAATTTTTCATTTGTTTTGACTGAAAATGTCAAAAAGATTGCTATAAATGACAGCTTTTGCATTTTAAATTTGGAAGATTTTTAAAAGAATGGTAAAAGAAACAAAGATCCAAAAAATAAAAAGCCACATTTCAGTCCATAAAAAGCCACATTTCAGTCCAAACTGGATTTTTTAAGGTTCTATCTGCATTCTGATATTGAGTTTTAAAGTTTTTTTGCATTTCATATATATATATATATATATATATATATATATATATATATATATATATATATATATATACATACATACATACAGTACATACAGTTGAAGTCAGAATTATTAGCCCCCCTTTGAATTTTTTTTCTTTTTTAAATATATCCCAGATGGTGTTTAACAGAGCAAGAAAATTTTCACAGTATGTCTGATAATGTTTTTTCATCTGGAGGAAGTCTTATTTGTTTTATTTTGGCTAGAGTAAAAGCAGATTTAATTTTTTTATGAACCATTTTGAGGACAAAATTATTAGCCCCTTAAAGCTATTTTTTTGGACTGTGTACAGAACAAACCATCGTTATACAATAACTTGCTTAATTACCCTAACCTGCCTAATTAACCTAATTAACCTAGTTAAGACTTTAAATGTCATTTTAAGCTGTATAGAAGTGTCTTGAAAAATATTAAGTAAAATATTATTTACTGTCAGCATGGCAAAGATAAAATAAATCAGTTATTAGAGATGAGTTATTAAAACTATTATGTTTAGAAATGTGTTTAAAAAATCTTCACTCCGTTAAGCGGAGATTGGGGGAGGGGAATAAACAGGGTGGGCTAATAATTCAGGGGGGCTAATAATTCTGACTTCAACTGTAAATATATAGTTGAAGTCAGAATTATTAGCCCCCTTTTTGATTTTATTTCTTTTTTAAATATTTCCCAAATGATGTTTAATAGAGCAAAGACATTTTCACAGTATGTCTGATAATATTTTTTTCTTCTGGAGAAAGTCTCATTTGTTTTATTTCGGCTAGAATAAAAGCAGTTTTTAATTTTTTAAAACCCATTTTAAGATAAAAACTATTAGCCCCTTTTAGCTTTTTTCAGATAGTCTGCAGAACAAACCATCGTTATACAATAACTTGCCTAATTACCCTATCCAGCCTAGTTGACCTAATTAACTTAGTTAAGCCTTTAAATGTCACTTTAAGCTGTATAGAAGTGTCTTAAAAAATATCTGGTAAAATATTATATACTTTCATCATGGCAAAGATTAAATAAATCAGTTATTAGAAATGACTGATGGAGTTTCTCCCAAGTTTTACTAATAATTTCAATTTCAATCGATTTGTGATCAATACATTAACACCTACTTTTTATTTTACATTTTCTTGCATTCCATGTAGCAAAACTGATTTCTTTTCTAAATAAAAATTTACTAAATGTACACCTAAATAAAATAAAATATAAAAAACTCATATAATGTAAATAAGTTGCCACAAAATAGAAACATGTGAATAACTCTAAGTTTTGACAATTTTAAATTACAACTCAGCAGTTTTTTTTTTTGTTTTTTTTTACTTATTGTCATTTCCAAAAGTTATAAATAAATAAATAAACAAACAAACATATCCTTATATGAACAGTGTATTAATACACAAAAAACTAAGTAAACTATTCATTCATTCATTCATTTTCTTGTCGGCTTTTGTCCCTTGCGGGGTCGCCACAGCGGAATGAACCGCCAACTTATCCAGCACGATTTTACGCAGCGGATGCCCTTCCAGCCGCAACCCATCTCTGGGAACTTCCACACACACATTCACACTCATACACTATGGACAATTTAGCTTACCCAATTCACCTGTACCGCATGTCTTTGGACTGTGGGGGAAACCGGAGCACCCGGAGGAAACCCACGCAAACCCAGGGAGAACATGCAAACTCCACACAGAAACGCCAACTGACCCAGCCCAGCCGAGGTTCGAACCTGCGACCCAGCGACGTTCTTGCTGTGAGGCAACAGCACTACCTACTGCGCCACTGGGTTGCCCCTAAGTAAACTAATGAATTGTAATTTTCCATCTACAGTATATACTTACATTACACCAATATCTTTCAAATCATTAAGTACGGGTCAGAATAAGTATGTTGTTTCATTTGTACACAAATGTATTTGTTACAATGAATGATGCTGGAACATTATTTTGACACTTTTGTAAAAATATTATATGAAATATTAAAGCAGACTGTTGCAAAACCCTTTCTAAGTTGTTTGTGTAGGCTCATATTCTACAGCACTGTAAAATACTCAAAAATATCTCTGTCAAGGGTTCAAACTATCTTATTGGATTTAACAAAGCCACACAAGTGACACACAAACCAATTTCACATCTGTAACAGAGAGATGTCACATCCATAACAAAGATTTTTTTTTCTCATAAATGCAAAAATGTCAAATAAAATAAAATAGATATTTAATGTTCTACAGAGAGCCAACTCTTATAATTCATTTTAATTAGTATTATTTGTTTTGGGTTGTGCAGATTCATTCCTAGAATTTCAACAAATTAATGTGTATGCCCTAATTGTGCATACTTTTTGGTCACATTCATAACAGATGTTTAATTCCCTCAATTAAAATATAAAACATGTTTACAGATTGATATGTTTTCTAATTCTGTGTTGTTTCTGAAAAAATCAACAGATGATTCAATACTGTTAACATATACAGTTGAAGTCAAACTTATTAATCCTCTTGTAAAAATTTTATTCTTTTAAAAATATTTTTTTCTAGCAGTTTAATGAAAAGTTTTTTTTCTGAAAATATTTGTAAACATTACAGTTTTAATAGCCAATTCATTTCTTTTGTTTTTGCAATGTCTGCAGTAAATATTATTTTTCAAATAAGAGTATTCAGTTTATACAATCAAAAACATTTTTTGCTGCTTGTTCAAACTACTTATTAAAATTTAGCTGAATTAACACAATTCTTTCTTTTTTGGGGACAATTGTTTTATGTTTAGTTCACTTAAATTAGTATTTTTTACAATGCACTTAAAAAAGTTACGTTTTCTGTTTGTTTAAAATACTTATTTAAAATTAACTGAAACAACTTTCTTGAGTTTTTTTTAAACAATTTAATTGTTTTATGTTCAATCCACTTAAATGTAAAAAAAAAAAAAGAAATTTTTTTTTTGCACACGTATAACATTGACCTTAAATAATATTTTTTTTAAAAAATGCTTTAAATCAAGCCAAACAAAGCACAGCAAATACTGTAAAATTTTGGGAAACATATGAAAAATAATACAAATTTCACAGGCGAGGTAATATTATTGCCTATAACTGTATATTGTCTAAGGGAGTCACGTTTACTTCGTTTACTCAAATGGATTAAGTTCACAGTACTCATTAGCATTAGTTTTTGAACTTAAATGGTTTGTTGCAATCAGTTTCATCAAACGGTTTGAGTTACCTTAACTTTTTGGGTTTTACTAGTAATAGTGTACCCCATATGTTGGGGTATTGTTAACCCAAGTATTTTAACTGAGCAGCGTTTTTTACAGTGTAGGATTTTTATTTATTTTTTATGATTTTACAGCAAATGTCACATCCGTAACGTTAAAATAGCTCATATACCCTCAAAAATAATGACTTTTGCTGCTTGTTTAAACTACTTATTTAAAATGAATTGAAACAACATAATTCTTAAGTTCTTTGGGGAGAACCTTATTGTTTTATGTTCACTCCACTTAAATTTGTAGGATATGTGTGGAACCCATACAGTGTGTGATTTTTATTCTTTTTTTTTTAAAGATTTTACAGCAAATGTCACATTTATAACGTTAAAATAGCTAATGTACACTCAAAAACAATGACTTTTGCTGCTTGTTTAAACTACTTATTTAAAATGAGTTGAAACAACACAATTCTTAATTTTTTTTTCCGGAGCAACTTAATTGTTTTATGTTCAATCTACTTCAATTTGTAGAAACAGTTCAGTTAACTTAATCGATTTGTGTTGGGACAACATGGAGGAATTGTGGAACCCAGCAATTTGTGTGTGATTTTTATTTGTTTATTTAGGATTTGACAGCAAATGTCACATCCATAACGCTGGAATAGCTCATATACACTCAAAAACAGTGACTTTTGCTGCTTGTTTAAACTACTTATTTAAATTGAGTTGAAACAACAAAATTGTTAAGGGTTTTTTGGGGGGACAACGTAATTGTTTTATATTCAATCCACTTAAAATGATTAATACATACATAATGGTACGTCTCATCTACCAATATTTAAATTAATTTATGTGTTATATATAATTCAGTTTGTGATTACTACAGTACATTAACACCTTTATTTATTTGTTTGTGTTTGTTTTTGAATGTATCTATTCTTCAAATTCTTTTCAGCGATGTGGCTTGACACTGTACACAATGAAAGCAACTGTACCACATGATAAGACTGTACGAGTACATTCCAGCCCCGTCTGCACCGCAGGACTGCGCTGTAACAAAGGGAAGGCCTTGAGAAACATCAGAGGCCTGTGCTAATTTCTCCGGCTCCTCAGCAGAAGGAGAGAGAGACGGTAGACAGAGGGCCCAGCGGCAGCCGAGGAGCCCAGAGCGCAGGAATCGATGCGGCCGCAGGGGGAGGCGTTCAGAGGGCCGGACACAGCCTGAGCCCCTGCCTCAATGGGTCAGACGCAGAGCACAGCAGGGGTACAACACACCACTACCAGCCCTACAGCCACTCACACAAACACACACACAGAGAAAGACAGAAAGATTGAAAGAAAAAAATAAACTGCAAAGTATTCAATGAGGAAAGGGAATTATTTTGAATGATGAATAGACATGAGCCCGAGTGAGAAATGATCATGGAATTATGGAGTTATTGATGATGAAGAGGAAAAAAGAGAGAGATGTGAACACTACAACAACATTGGATCTACATATTTCTTTCATTTCCAGATAATTTGTCCAATCCATCCCACTACCTTGCACTAATTCATCTTGAATTGTACATACCCACTGTACTTATAAATTAGTAATATCGTCACCTTGGAATTATAAGGTTCTATCTGCGTTCTGACTGATTTTGAGATATTGAGCTTCAAAGTTTTTGCATTCCATAGCAAACAGTGCGTGTGTAACATTTGTTTTTTAAATAAAATGTCTTAAAATTTAAACAACTTCTAAAAAAACATCTCATAATGTAAATAAATTGTCATTTAATAAGAATATGTCAATAACTCAATTTTGACAAAAATGTCAGATAGAACCTTATAATTCTAAGGTGACGATACAGTCTGTTCATATCTATCTGCATACCTCTGATTAGCTACTTGCACATATATCCATATATTCTTAATCTCTGTTCATGGTTAATACAACCTGTATATAATGTTCATCGTACATCCATCTGTAAATATCACCATCATTTTCCTATAATTGCACTTTATAACTTATATCTACACTCACATATCGACACAAAAAAGGTACACGGTGGTAAAAATAATGTTCCTTAAGGTACAATTTTGTACCTTTGTAAAAGTTGTACCTTATATGGTACAGAAAAGACCTCTTATGATACTGTTCTGTACCTTTTATGGTACAACTGAAATGAAGGTACACAATTGTTCTCATAAAAAAGGTACATAAGTGTTGGACAACTCCTTCTTTATTACAATATCTATGAAAATAATTATGACTGGAAAGGCAAAGTGATTTTATGAATAATTTCCATATTAAAACATGAAGAAAAGAAACTCATAAACATTAATTATTAAGTTCTATAATACAAAACAACTGGTGAAACAAGACTATAGGTATTGTAAACTAAACATTTAAGGCATTTTTAATAAACATTTGATAAGCATTTTCTGATAAATACATTTTCATTATTGATATTCACATCTTTTGGCGTTTGCTTTCCACTACGCATGTGAGCTGGCAAAAGTTCTGCATATGCAAAGTGTTCATGCAGACATTTCATTCATTCATTCATTTTCTTTTCGGCTTGGTCCCTTTATTAATCCGGGGTCGCCACAGCGGAGTGAACCTCCAACTTATCCAGCACGTTTTTACACAGCGGATGCCCTTCCAGCCACAACCCATCTCTGGGAAACATCCACACACACTCATTTACACTCATACACTATGGATAATTAAGCCTACCCAATTCACCTGTACCATATGTCTTTGGACTGTGGGGGAAACCGGAGCACCCGGAGGAAACCCACGCGAACGCAGGGAGAACATGCAAACTCCCATGCAGACATTTTAGTATTGTGAAGCTAATCAGCATTGTGCATATCTTGTTACAATACTTTTGCATAATTCTATTTCTATTTTAAAATTAAGTAAATTAAATGAACTTTTACAAAGGTATTGTGTGAAAACTGGAGAAGAAAAAAGTTTTATATTGTACATGGGAGAATGTACTTCTGTAACTTTTTGTGAAAAGTGTTGTGAAAAATAGATATTTTGATTTATGTTCAAGTATTTTTTATTCTTTATTGTAAATGAAAAAGGTGCATTTACACAAAAAGAAACTTTTAAAAAAATATTGTTTAAAAATGTATTTGATGTTTTATAATAGAGCAAAATGCCTTTAAATAGTTCTTAAAGGAACACATTTGACACTGTTAAGGTACAAAGTGTCTTGTCACTGTAGTGGTACTTCATGGATCAGATTTGTACCTTTGATGAAGGTACAATATTGTATCTGCAGGTTTTAAAAACCAAAGGTACATTTTGGTTCCCCATGGTACAAATCATGTCCTACAAATCATCTTTTATTTAATGTTTACAATGCAAAATACAATTAGATCAACTTATTTGGTAAACAAAGCAAGTCTCACATATAATATATCTACTAAAAGACAGAAAATGTTACTTTACAAACTGTATTGTAAATAAATCATATAAACATTTTCATGTTAGTCATTAATATTAATGAAATTAATTTTTAAAATCATATAAATTCATTCATTCATTCATTCATTCATTTATTCATTTTCTTTTCGGCTTAGTCCCTTTATTAATCCGGGGTCGCCACAGCGGAATGAACCGCCAACTTATCCAGCACATTTTTACGCAACGGATGCCCTTCCAGCCGCAACCCATATCTGGGAAACATCCACACACACTCATTCACACTCATACACTACGGACAATTTAGCCTACCCAATTCACCTGTACCCCATGTCTTTGGACTGTGGAGGAAACAGGAGCAACCGGAGGAAACCCACGCGAACGCAGGGAGAACATGCAAACTCCACACAGAAACGCCAACTGACCCAGCCGAGGCTCGAACCAGCAACCTTCTTGCTGTGAGGTGACAGCACTACCTACTGCGCCACTGCGTCGCCTATATATAAATTTACACACATATTTACACTAGTAAAAAAATAGACTCAATGATGGGCTAAAAATCTGTGGAAACCATGTGGGCCTAACTATATCTATATCCTGCACTTGCTGCTATTGCACTCATGGTCAGACCTAAGCTGCATTGCATTGCCTTGTACTTGTAAATGTGTAAAGACAATAAAGTTGAATCTAATATAATTAAAGCTCTAACAAATACTGAAATATTAGACATATTTTTGGACACAACTCCATTCTGATGTCAACAGCAGCAAAGTATATATTAGCCTGTCATAAACACAGAGAGTCAGTCAGTGGACAAAACTAGTCAGAAACATTACTATAAACCATCTGACTGAATGTACAGTTGTGTATTGTGTTTTATTTTGTTATATATTAATATTTCCGTCATTTTCTTTTGAATTCTTAAATCCTTTAACTGCCCCACCAAGAAAAAAACAAATTCAGATTGTATTTTTTAACTCCTAACGTCGCTAACACACTCAATGCTTTTTTTTTAAACACATCCCATAATTTCTAAAATATCCACCTCTACCAAATCAGTTTATGGTAAAAGTACTGATATTAATACATATACTATGAAAAATCTGAAAATATGAAGTGTAAGACCAATTTATTTAAAAGCATAATCAAAATAAAGCATTGTTGAATAATAAATCATCTTTATAATTTGAAGAATGCCAAAAATATTTCAGATTCTCATTTAACACACTTTCTTGTTTTTGTTTTGTTTTTTCAATAAAACCAAAATCAAGTGTAGTAGTGCACCAGGATTATACTTGTTTGACTTTAACAGTCATTATTTAAAAATATGGTCAACCATTTTGTAGAGCAGGCAGTTAAAGGGATATTAGTCTTTATTTTTACTTTGTGTTTATCAAAATTCAATAATTGAGTACACCCCATTTTGAAAATGAATATTTTTAGCAATTTCTCAGTGAATATAGGCAATGTATTTTGGTGCATTTAAACAAAACAGATTTATTAAACAGGTATATTTATTAAAATAATATTTTAGTCACCAAACATATTTAGAAATTGAAAGATAATACAATTAAATTCAAGCAAAATATTGAAAAAAATATATATTTAAATTAATTGTTTTGCTTCTCTTGATTTTTCCTCTTTTTAAACTTGTATTTACTATTTTTCTATATACATATATGCACAAATATAATATTGTATATCTTCCTATTAAAAATATGAATTTAAAAGATAGATTTGTAAGGGATGTATATATACTGAGCACTGTATATATGTATTATATAATCACTATATGATTTAATTCATTGTTTATGTAATGTGCAATGCTTTAGCAAAACTTGACAGGTCATGCCAATAAAGCTCTTTTGAAATAAATTGAATTGAATTTAATTGAATTGAGAGAAAGAGATGGAAAAGACAGAAAAGAGAAAGAAGAGAGAGAGATTAGGTAAAGATACAAGCACTGGTGTAAGATTCATTTGCATTTGTTTTAAATGATTCACTAATAATGCACTAGGAACAGCAGCAATCGAATTTCCAGAGGAATAGAGAATGGGAGGGAGAAAACCTCAACATCAGTGTGGTATTATTGATGAGGAAGAGGGAAAAGACAGATAAACAAATGATGTTTTTTTTTTAAATGAAACATTTCAAAATAATTTCAAATAGAATGATGCAATCCAAGCAATGGCAGCACATGGAAAATGTCTCAAAATTCAAAAGAAATGGAGAATCGGAGGGAGATAATGTGAAAATTGTGGAATTGTTGATGAGACAGATAAAACGTACGTTTCACTTGAATTAATCTTTTGTTTCAAATTAGTTTCAAATAGAACGATGCAATTGAAACAGTGGAAAATGCATCGAATTTCATAAGAAATAGATAATAGGAGTAAGAATACATCATGAAACTGGAGTTATTGATGAGGCAGAGGAATAAGAGAGAGAGAGGGAGACGTTAAGTACAGATATAAGCAGAGGCATACATTTCATTTGCATTTGTTTCAAATTCTTCATTAAAAATGCACTTGGAATAGCAGCGGCACATGGAAAATATATTGAATTTACTGAGAAATAGAGAATGGGAGTGAGAAAACATCACCATCACTGGTGTTACTGATGAGGAAGAGGGAAAAGACAGATAAAACCTACATTTCACCTGAATTAATCTTTTGTTTCAAATTAGTTTCAAATAGAACGATGCAATTGAAGCAGTGGAAACATGGAAAATGTGTCAACTTTCATGGTGACTAGAGAATAGGAGTAAGAATACATCAGGAAATTGTGGTGTTATTGATGAGGCAGAGGAAAAAAGAAGAGAGAAAGAGAGAGGTGTAAGTACAGACACAAGCAGTGGCACATTTCATTTGCATTTGTTTCAAATTCTTCACTAAAAATCCACTTGAAACAGCAAGTGTGTAAAATGTATTTAATTTCCTGAGGAATAGAGAATGGGAGTGAGAAAACATCAACATCACTGTGATGTTATTGATGAGGAAGAGGAATAAGAGAGATAAAACATGTATGTTTCACTTTAATTAGTCTTTTTTTTTTTTTTTCAAATTGGATTAATATGTTTCAAATAGAATGATGTAATTAAAGCAGTGGAAAAATACATGCAAGTTTATGAGGAACAGAGAATGGGCGTTAGAAGATATTATGAAATTGTGGAGTTATTGATGAGGCAGAAGAAAAAAAAAGAGAGAGGGAAATAGAGAGAGGGGGGAATTAAGTACACATACGAGCAGTGGCATACATTTTATTTGCATTTGTTTAAAATGATTCACTGTTAATGCACTTGGAACAGCAGCGGCATGTGTAAAATATATCAAATGTCTTGAGGAATAGAGAATGAGAGTGAGAAAATATCCACATCACTGGAGTGTTATTGATGAGGAAGAGGGAAAAGAGAGATAAAAAAATCACTTGAATTAATCTTTTGTTTCAAATTTGTTTCAAATAGAACGATGCAATTGAAGCAGTGGAAAATGCATCGAATTTCATAAGAAATAGAGAATAGGAGTGAGAATACATCATGAAACTGAAGTTACTGATGAGGCAGAGGAATAAGAGATAAGGAAGGGGAGATTAAGTACAGATACAAGCAGTGGTATACATTTCATTTGCATTTGTTTCAAATTATTCACTAAAAATTCACTCGGAACAGTGGCGGCGCATGGAAAATGTATTGAATTTCCTGTGGAATATAGAATGGGAGTGAGGAAACGTCAACATCACTGTGGTGTTGTTGATGAGGAAGAGGGAGAAAAGAGATAAAACGTAAGTTTCCCTTGAATTAATAATTTGTTTCAAATTTGTTTCAAATAGAACAATGTAATTGAAGCAGTGGAAAATGCATCAAATTGAATAGAGAATTGGAATCAGAACACATGAAATTGTGGAGTTATTGATGAGGCAGAGGGAAAAAAAGAGGGAAAGAGAGAGGTGTAAGTACAGACACAAGCAGTGGCACATTTCATTTGCATTTGTTTCAAATTCTTCACTAAAAATCCACTTGAAACAGCAAGTGTGGAAAATGTATTGAATTTCCTGAGGAATAGAGAATGGGAGTGAGAAAACATCAACATCACTGTGATGTTATTGATGAGGAAGAAAAATAAGAGAGATAAAACATGTATGTTTCACTTTAATTAGTCTTTTTTTTTTTTTCAAATTGGATCTAATATGTTTCAAATAGAATGATGTAATGAAAGCAGTGGAAAAATACATGCAAGTTTATGAGGAACAGAGAATGGGAGTTAGAAGATATTATGAAATTGTGGAGTTATTGATGAGGCAGAAGAAAAAAAAAGAGAGAGGGAAATAGAGAGAGGGGGAAATTAAGTACACATACAAGCAGTGGCATACATTTTATTTGCATTTGTTTCAAATGATTTACTGTTATGCACTTGGAACAGCAGCGGCATGTGTAAAATATATCAAATGTCTTGAGGAATAGAGAATGAGAGTGAGAAAATATCCACATCACTGGGGTGACGAGGAAGAGGGAAAAGAGAGATAAAAAAATCACTTGAATTAATCTTTTGTTTCAAATTTGTTTCAAATAGAACGATGCACTTGAAGCAGTGGAAAATGCATCGAATTTCATAAGAAATAGAGAATAGGAGTGAGAATACATCATGAAACTGTGAAGTTACTGATGAGGCAGAGGAATAAGAGAGAAGGAAGGGGAGATTAAGTACAGATACAAGCAGTGGCATACATTTCATTTGCATTAGTTTCATATTCTTCACTACAAATCCACTCGGAATAGTGGCGGCGCGTGGAAAATGTATTGAATTTCCTGTGGAATATAGAATGGGAGTGAGGAAACGTCAACATCACTGTGGTGTTGTTGATGAGGAAGAGGGAGAAAAGAGATAAAACATAAGTTTCACTTGAATGAATAATTTGTTTCAAATTTGTTTCAAATAGAACAATGTAATTGAAGCAGTGGAAAATGCATCAAATTGAATAGAGAATTGGAATCAGAACACATGAAATTGTGGAGTTATTGATGAGGCAGAGGAAAAAAAGAGGGAAAGAGAGAGAGTGAGAATAAGTACACATACAGTACAAGCAGTAGCATACATTTCATACATTTGCTTCAACTGATTTACTATTAAAGCACTTGGAACAGCAGCAAAACAAATTTCCTAAAGAATAGAGAACGAGAGCGGGAAAACACCAACATCACTGTGGTGTTATTGATGAGGAAGAGGGAGAAGAGAGATAAAATGAACATTTCACTTGAATGAAACATTTGTTTAAAATAGAAGAATGCAGTCAAAGCAGTACATGAAACATGCCTTGAAAGTCATTTATTTAATTTTTTTTACGTTAGAAATATCCCTCATCAAACAACGTCTGGATGTGAGGGACAATGTGAAAGCATAATTGTCAGTTTAAAGTCATTCCCATTTGGGAAACTGATGGCTAATTCACATGTATACTTAAATGAATACTTAAAATTTCATTTCTTTTTCTTAAAGGTTACATGAAGTGCTTTGAAATGTGCATTTTTATTTGATATTTGACGTAATCTCAACTGAAAAATTAAGAGAGGGTGGGACATAGAGTAGCTCCACCTTTTTAAAAGAAACTACCAATAGGGTTTCGTTTGAAGCTCTTAAAGGGGGTGGGGTATGCCAGAAACTAAAGAGCATTTGATTGGTCAAGATTTGATGTGAAACTGAAGTATGAGGTGACGTGAAAAAAAACATTCTTTCATTTGGGTGGAAGTGGCAGACTGCAAGCACAGGGGTGCCCAAACTTTTTCTTATGAAGCACCAAAAACCAAAGTTTATTGAGGCTAGTGGGCTGAATCTATTTAAGAATATTTAAAAATAACTAGAAAACATTGCTTTATATTAGGGGCAACGCAGTGGCGCAGTAGGTAGTGCTGTCGCCTCACAGCAAGAAGGTCGCTGGTTCGAGCCTCGGCTGGGTCAGTTGGCATTTCTGTGTGGAGTTTGCATGTTCTCCCTGCGTTTGCGTGGTTTTTCTCTGGGTGCTCCGGTTTCCCCAACAAGTCCAAAGACATGCGGTACAGGTGAATTGGGTAAGCTAAATTGTCCGTAGTGTATGTGTGTGAATGAGTGTATGGATGTTTCCCAGAGATGGGTTGCAGCTGGAAGGGCATCTGCTGCGTAAAACATATGCTGGATAAGTTGGCAGTTCATTCCACTGTGGCGACCCCCGATTAATAAAGGGACTAAGCCAAAAAGATAATGAAGGAATTAATTGCTTTATATTAACTATTACAGTATAGACCATTTTAAGGAATGTAAACAATAACAATGGTCCTGACGTATTTCCTGTTTTACATGTAAAATTTCTATAGCTTATAAGAGTCCAAAAAGTTCCACATATTGATAAATAATGTTGCAATAGCTGTTATAACATCAAGTTATGATTGAATGGCCTCTTGTTACAGATATGGAATAGTTTGACAACAAGCAGGAAATGTTCATGGGCCAGTGACATCACCACATTGAAATGGTCTATAATATTGTTTTACATTGTATAATGAACTATGATGAATTGTGATGAATTACAGAACAAAAACAATCTCATTTATCACAGAATAGAGTTGCACTGGTTTTTGCCTTGATTTGTTCACCCATGTCTCCTGTAACCTCTATTTGTCGAGTGACAGTATTTACGTTTTAAAAACGTAGATTCATTTATATTTAATTGAAACATTTAATTTCAGTTTGCTTTTGTTGTAGCTCAGCAGCAAAACAAACACACAAAAAAGGTTATGTCAATTTAGAAATGACAATCTCTGTTAAAGGGATTCATCCCAACCCTCTTCATCATGCTCAGATGGGATGGTGGCCAAATCAAAGTGCCAACTTTGGCCCACAGGCCCTACCTTGGGCATCTCTGCACTAGACTATAGATATTCTTAAAACATAATGATACTAACACCTAATTTTTTTAAATTATAATTTCAAGGAACCTAACAGTTACTCACTTTTTTAAGTAAGGCCAACTGCTCAGTTTTGTTACCAATTTACAGACCTTTCATACACACTGCATGAAAGCTAATATTCAAAAAGCATAAAAACTTGCATGAAACCAAGAAATTGCCAAAGCACCATTCACTAACAACCAAGCAGCAACCTCTTGCTCTCCCTCATGAAGCAAATACGGAAGTAACTGAAACTGCAGTTCATTGAAATTCCACTAGTCCTGGCTCCATATTAGAGCACATTTCTATTGACCCCACTGCGAGAATGGCCGACTTTACAGCAGAATAACAGGTGTTTACAGCCTGGTACAAAGAACGATTTTGGTTTATATAGCTAATAGTATTATATTTCGTTTATATTAAGTATGCATAATTAAGGGTGTGGCCACATGAGTGACAGCTATGTCTTGCTGGTTGCCGTCACTTCACTTCAGCTGATTCCGGCTGATTAGCTGCTGAACTCGGCATATTCATCGTATTTTTGTTTTCTTTTATGTGGTTTTACACAGTCAATTGCCTTTTGGAATAATTTCTTACAATTATCAGATAATATGGCATGCTGTGTGCACTTAATTGTGCTCACAAACCATTCACGTGGCCTCCATTTTCTAGGTGAGCGAAATTATATAGTTATATACCATCTCTGTAAATGTATTTGTTTTATTTAAGATCATTTATATTTTCTTTAGAACTTGAATGCACTCCAGAATCTGACAGATTGATTAGTTGTAGGCTATAAAACAGTCATCTGAAATGTTGTCATACAGTGTTATGCCTGGATTTCATAAATAGCTTTGCATTTACTAACACAGACTATATTTGAAGTATTTGAAAGTCACTTGTGTTTTCCTCCTATAGAAAAACATCATAAGAACAATGCTTAGTGGCTTAACGCATTACAACAATGTTTTATAAAGTCTAAACTTTGTATTGATATAGTGTACAACCAAGCACATGTGGTCAGAACACAAACGAGTTGCAGGTAAAAAAGTATCAAGCATTTCTCCCAAAGAAAAGCCTGACTAAGCAAAATGCTAGCAGGCATCAGTAGCTCGCTCATGCTCCGCCTCTTTGCCCTTGTTTTGTATCCCCCGCTCGGTGCGATGAGGAGCAAACAAAATGGCGACAGTTGGCCACTCCTACTTGTAGTTTCTTTGGAGTTCTTCAGAAACCTATGGGTGACGTTACGGATACTACGACCATATCTTTTATAGTCTATGCCAGGGGTGCTCAACCCTATTCATGGAGATCGACCTTCCTGCAGTTTTCAGTTGCAGCCCATATCAAACACACCTGCCTGTAATTATCAAGTGCTCCTCAGGTTCTAATTAATTGGTTCAGGTGTGTTTGATCAGGGTTGGAGCTGAAATCTGTAGGAAGGTCGATCTCCAGAAACAGGGTTGGTCACCCATGGTCTAAGCTAACACATAATTAATTATTTTCTACAGTGGTTTAAAAAAGTCCTTTACAGTTGAAGACAAAATTATACGCCCTCCAGGGAAATTTGTATTCTTTTTTCAAATATTTCTCAATTGATTAGATTTAATAGAGCAATTTAATGTCCCATCATATTTTTTTCTTCTGAAAAAATGCATGTTTCTTTTAGTTTGGCTGGAATAAAAGCAGTTTTAAAATCATTTTTAAGGACAATATTATTCAATTCAATTCGTGTTTATTTATATTGCGCTTTTTACAATGTAGATTTTTCTAGTTCTAGTCCAGATTTCAGAGTTGATGTTCAGTTTAGTTTAGTTCAGTGTGGTTTAAATTTCACTGCTAAAGGTTCAAACACTGAAGAGCAAATCCACCGAAAGGAAAAAAAAACTTAACCAATTGACAGAGTGAAGGGAAAAAAAACCTAGAGAGAAACCAGGCTCTGTTGGGCACGACCATTATTCTTCTGGCCAAACGTCCTGTGTGGAGCTGCAGTGTAGGCACCAGAGGCTGGAGACAGCTGGTTGTCCATCGTGGAGAAGCTGCAGGTGTGAGTAGGGCACCGGCGGGAGGTCAGGTTTGCCCACAGGATCAATGCAGGGACTCGTCTGTACTGTGGTCTTTCAGGAATCAGTCTCATGCACTCCATCTCTCCATGACCACCACAGCATCAACTCCGGATACAGTCTGGTCCAGGATTATGGATACCTTGGGATCATCTCTTCACAGGTCTTGGATTGCATCAGGATGAGTATCCCCAGGTGGAAATAGAGAATAAAGAAAATAATTAGTGTAGCTGCTGTTCATACTGTATTTAAGCGAGACGCAAAAATGGAGTGTTAGAAATGAAAATAGCAGTTATATAAACAAACATAGAAACAGACATGTAAAGCATATGAGAGTTTCTAACAATGTCTGGTGAATTAAGACAGGAGGATTGTGTCCTGCAGGTGGTTTGTTAAGCCAGCTCACCCATGTGGAGCATAATCATAATATTATGTGATGCATTGAGTGTATGCTTTACTAAAAAGATAGGTCTTTAATCTAGTTTTGAACTGAGAGAGTGTGTCTGAGCCTTGGACATTATCAGGAAGGCTATTCCAGAGTTTAGGAGCCATAAATGAGAAGGCTTGACCTCCTTTACTTGACATGCTTTTCTAGGTACTACCAGAAGCCTTGAGTTTTGAGATCAAAAGAGTGGGTTGGATTGTAGCGAATTGTGAGCCCGCTTAAGTTTTTTTTTTTTTTTTTTCAATGGGCTACAAAACAAACCAGCCTAATTGACATAACTTGATGTAATTAACCATTAAATCGCACTTTAAGCTAAATACTAGTATCTTACAAAATTAAAAAAAAATATTGTCATCATGGCAAAGACAAAATAATTTAGCTATTAGAAATTAGTTATTAAAACTGTAGTACTTGGGGAATAATTTTAAAAGGATTAAAATTTTACAGGACGGCTAATACTTCAATTGTACATGACAATTTACTACAGTTTACTCCTGTCTAAAACTAGTTTCATTGGATAGGAGTTTTGGGAACGAGATATGTGATGGACTGATGGAGAGAAATAAAGGCGGCCTGAAATCAGCCGCTCACTTCATCATAAAGTGTACTCTCGCTGTGTACTGAAGGTAAGGCTGACCTCCGACCTCTCGTCTGACTGCCATCCCTCCATCCGTTCATCTGCAGCCCGCCTCCCTGCTCTCTCTGCAACCAACCAACATTTCCTATTGATTTATTGATTGCTGTCGGCCCATGGAAGCTAACCAGCGCAGACTCGATGTGCTCCGGCTGCTCGGCTGCATAGATTTTTCTCTTCTCATCTCAAGCTGAGGGAGCAGAACAGGCCTGGGCTGGAATTAGACCAAGCGGGAGCCCAATTTGCCAGGAGAGATCACCACCTCTTGTGCCACTCCTCCCTCTCTCTATCTTTTTCTCTCTCTCTCTTTCTGTCTCTCTGTTTCTTGTTTCACTCTCTGTCCCCATTTCCTTCTGTTTCCCTTCACTGGGTTTTAATGTTGAATTCATTATGATAGTGGGTTTGAATATGGGCTAAAACTGCTTTTCAATTCATACATGGTGTTCTCTGGTTTGTGTATTTCTTAAATTTGCTATATATATATATAGTTTGTTTTAGGAACAACAAAAATAACTTGACTTCTAGATGATCATTTGGTATCAGAAGTGGCTTATATGAAAGGAAAAGGCTACGCTTACTTATTAGATTACGCTTATTTATTTACCAAAATAAAACATGATCATGCCTTGATTTTTAATTATTCAATTAGGACAGTAAGGTCTGACTTTGCTTAGACAAAAGTCTTGTCACTTAACAGAAATAATGTTCAATATAGAATATAAAGTGATGGTGCAATGAAGAAATAATTAATATTGTGTATGACTCCCAAGATCTTGGACGACTGTATCCATACATCTCTGCAATGACTCAAATAACTTTTTAATAAAGTCATCACGATTCTTTGGATTCGTCTTCAATGCCTTCTCTGTCTTACTCCAGACATGCTCAATATTGTTCATGTCTGGTGACTGGGCTGGCCAATCCTTGAGTACTTTGATCTTCTTTGCTTTCAGTAACTTTAATGTGGAGGCTGAAGCATGAGAAGGAACGCTATCCTGCTGAAGAATTTGCCCTCTCCTGTGGTTTGTAATGTAATGGGCAGCACAAATGTCTTGATATCTCAGGCTGTTGATGTTGCCATCCACTCTGCAGATCTCTCGCACACCCCCATACTGAATGTAACCCCAAACCATGATTTGTCCTTGACCAAACTTGACTGATTTCTGTGGGAATCTTGGGTCCATGCCTAACTTGCTAACCTTAATAAACCTTAAGCTGCACACTAGTATCTTCCAGTATAACTAATAAAAATTTGTTATAATGGAAAAGGTTAAACAAATTACAAAAGCACTTGGAAAATATTTTAAAAAGACAGAAATTTTACTAAAGGACTTATAATTTTAGAACTTAAACTTCAACTCTACATTTTTGGGTAAATACAATTTCAGTTTTTCTACTTTCATGTTTAATTCAGTGCATTATAGTTTCTTTGAAATTATTATTATTATAATTATTTAATTTACAGGCAATTACAAAGTAAAGTTGCCTTGTAAATTAATGTAGTTAGCCTGATTCTATGATGCTATATTTATATCTAAATAAAATTTTCATTCGAGTGACAATACTGACCAATATATGGCTATGTTAATGCATTATCTGAGAAATGAGGCTGAGAAATACTTAAATCATGGTAAGATATAAGATATTATAGTAAAAAATAAAAATAAAAAAGCAGCAAAAAATATTAATTGTTTCATTCATTCATTCATTTTCTTTCGGCTTAGTCCCAATTTTTAATCAGGGGTCGCCACAGTGGAATGAACCGATAACTCATCCAGAATATGTTTTACACAGCGGATGCCCTTCCAGCCACAACCCAGCACTGGTAAAATATTAATTGTTTAAAATATATAAACAATAAAAAAAAAATGTTCCTGCCCAGTAAAAGGTATTAACTTGCCCTAGCTTATTTTGTTTGATTTGACCCACCAATATGTATTTTGTAGTTATAAATATTTTTTTAGATGATTCAATTATCACAGTGATGTTTGTTTATTTATTTATTTATTTTTACGTTCTGTTAAAACGATGATTGCATCACAGCCAATGATCGTATTTAATTTTATAAAGCACAAACACTTAATTGAAATTTTGCTTATAATGTTATTAAAATGCATATTTCAACAAGATAAAGCAAAACCACATTCTGCACACATTACAAAGTTTTGGCTGGCCTGCCTGCAGTCCAGACCTGTCTCCAACAGGGAATGAGGGGCGCATTTTGAAGCTCAAACTGCAACAACGAAGACGCCGTACTGTTGCCCACCTTATATATTTTCAATTTCATAAGGGACCTTTTACAGCATCGATAATGTAGATTATTAATTAGTTTAATAACAAAACGTGGGTAAATAGTGCTATTCCGCCTAGCCTGCTTTACTGAGGTGAAGTTTTTATGTTCACATTCAGGCAATAATAGGTGTAATTCCTGCACCCAGCTAGCCAACCACTAAACATGCAGAAGTCGCTTTAGGACGTCGTGTGAGAGAGTGAGAGCAGAGATCCTTGCATGCGTGAAATTTTGCACATTATGAAAAGTTTTGCTTGCTACACAACTGAATATGTGTTAGATATAATACAGTTTTTCATTGGGAATTGTAGTATTATAAAGCACCATAAAGTTTTCTAACTGGGGAATGACATGATCTAGTGGGTTGTCTACTGTCATCTTTCAGGTGCGTGCATTCGTGTTTCAGGAGGCGTGGCTTTGGACGGCAGGGATGCGACTGTAGGTGTGCCCCAAATCGCATACTTATGCACTATTCTATGTCATGTTGTAGTATAAATAGTGCATTCACACCATAGACTGTAAAAGATATGGACGTAGTATCCGTGACGTCACCCATAGGTTTATGAAGAACCCAAAAGAAGCTACCAGAAGGCGTGGCCAACCGTCGCCATTTTGTTCGCGCGCCATCGCACCAACCCCAGGCATACCATACAAGGGCAAAGAGGCGGAGCGTGAGCGGAGCTACAGCCGCATGCTGGCATTCTGCTTAGACGGGCTTTCCTAAGGGAGAAACGCTTAATACTTCATCACCTGCGACTCGTTTGTGTTCTGACCACATGTGCTTGGTTGTACACTTTATCAATAAAGTGTTTAGACTTTTAAAAACACTGTTTCATAAGCAACGTCATAAGCGCAATGCTTAGTGGCTCAATGCATTACACATTGAGCCACTAAGCATTGTGCTTATGACGTTTTTCAACAGGAGGAAAGTGCGAATTACTTCCAAAAACGTACACAGATATAGTCTGTGTTAGTAAATGCAAGGCTAATTATGAAGTCCAGGCAGAACACTGTATGACAACGCTTCAGATGACTGTTCTAGAGCCTACAGCTAATAATCTGTCAGATTCTGGAGTGCATTACAGGTCTAAAGAACATTATAAATGATAAATGATCTTAAATAAAACAAATACATTCATAGAGATGGTATATAATTATATATTTCACTCACCTGGGAAGTGGAGGCCACGTGAATGGCTTGTGAGCACAATTAAGTGCACACAGCATGCCATATCATCTGATAATTGTAGGAAATAATTCCAAAAGGCAACTGACTGTGTAAAACCACATATAACAACACAAAAATACGATGAATATGCCGAGATCATCGGCTAATCAGCCGTAATCAGCTGAGATAAAGTGACGCGACCAGCAAGACCTAGCTGTCACTCAAGTGGCCACGCCCTTAATTATGCAAACTTAATAAAACCTAATATAAAGGAAACGGATGAGTTATAAAAAAAATTCACCCCCCTCACAGTTGTCACGAAGGGTAATAGTAGCTATATGAACCAAAATCGTTCTTTGTACCAGGCTGTAAACACCTGTTTTTCTGCTGTAAAGTTGGCCATTCTAACAGTGGGCTCAATAGAAATTTGCTCTATAATGGAGCCAGGACTAGCGGAATTTCGATGAATTGTAGTTTCAGTTACTTCCGTATTGGCTTCCCGAGGGAGAGCGGGAGGTTGCCGCTTGATTCACACTGAAAACTCTAAAATGAATGTGCACTTTAATTACCCGGATGATGCACTTACAGTATTCAACCCATAATATGAAGTGTGGACTCTTGGACACTTCATGCATTCAACGGCTGCTGCTTTGCTCATGTAGCAGAAGGGGCGGAGCTTTCGGGTGTTCATGTTGGATTACTTTATTTATTTTGGATTGTGAAAGCAGTATTCTCCTATGAGAGTGATTATACCACCTCCCAATGGTAAATGCGGTTATACTCATAGTAGCTAGGTATTATTTAGTAGTTTGGTCATATATTCGGTTAATTTGGCGATGATCAAATGTCATCAGGGAAACGGTTTGAATTTCCACTTAGTAAAAAAAAACCTTAGTGTTCCATTTGGGATGACACTACATACATATACTATGCTGTTGATTGAAGTTCATAGTGCATAAGTGCATAATGTATAGTGTGCCGTTTAGGACGCAGCTTGTGTTTCAAAGATATTATGCTAACCGGTTAGCATTTTGGGAGATCACCTACTGCATCTTTAATTAACTTTGTTAATGAACTGTCAGGTTTTTTTTTTTTTTTTTTCAGTAAACTTTGTTTGTTGATTTTTAATGTTTAAATTGTACTTTTTAATTCATTTAGGACTGATGCATTAAAATTTATATTAGCCTTACAGTGATTTCCACTATACAAAGTTCAAAAGTGGTTTTGTACACTGATCCCCATACTGTTAAATTCTTCTGAAATCAATAATTGAATATTACATTTTAACTCTCTGCTTTTGATTATCATTGATTCTTTTATCTGTATCCTTATTTGTCCATAGAAGACAAACTTTAATATCTGAAACAAAGTTTAAGTAAAACATATATGGGAACCCTGCTGAGCTTTATGTACATAACAAAGTGCCTCCTCCATGCTGGAATTCTGCTTTGAACTCTTTTATGCTGATGGTTGTTGATATATTCATGCACCGGTATCTGAAGGAAGGCGTCTGCAGGTCCAGAAAATTGCATCAGGAGGACAGATCTGTGGCCACCTCTGGTCTTGCTGACGGCAAGAGTGATGGATCAATAAAAACACGACACACGCAGGGTTCCGGCGTAACGATCCCTTCTCAAAGAGACGCCTCCAAACTCCCCTTATCCACTGTCTTTTACTGAACAACTTTACTCTACTCCTCAATTTCAGCCATAAAAAACAACTGCCTTATCAGAAGATACAAAGGAATTATTAAAGTCAAGATGAAATCAAAATCTTTGTAAATGTCCCTGCTTCTTTTTTATGCATGATTCATTAGTGTATGTTCTTTCAAAATGTTTAACTTTCTCGAACTACACCGTTAAAAATTTCCTGTAGAATCTACAGTAACTTACTGGCAGCAGTTCGCCGGTAACTTACTGTAAATCAGTTATAGCAAGAAAACCCTGCCTTTACATTTACAGCATCATTAATCTTGCTGTATATGTATTTACATAACTGTATATATATTGTTATTGTAAAATATACAGTAATTTTCACAATGCAACTTTTAAAATACAGTAACATACTGCACATACATACTGCACTTCACCAGTAACACTGTAAATCATTTACAGCAAAAATACTGTTTTAACAGCACCATTATTGTGTTGTATATGCATTTACAGTATTGCATATATTTACTGTAAAATATAAAGCATTTTTACAATGTGTACAGTAAAATACAGTCATATTACAGTTAAATACGGTATAATTGACAAAAATCATTAACAGTGTAGTTATGTGAAATAGTTTGGATATTGAATTCCTTAATTTCATCCTTAAAAAATATCTGATCCTTGGCAGATCTTATAATTTGGCTAAAAACAAAGATTTGACAAAGCTGACAATCCTAGGACATCCTAATTTTTAATTGCCTATAATACCACTTTTAGCAGCCATTGTCTGACGTAGTCATTTTCTGTATGACTTTATCTCTTTCTCATGTTGTTCTGGAGGAATTTTGGCCCACTTAGTACAACATTGCTCCAGTTTATTGAGGTTAGTGGGCCTTTGTTTCTGAACAGTTCTCTCCACAGTATTTTCATTAGAATGAGGTCTATTGCAACTGCTTGATTATTTTCTTTTTAAGTCATTTTAATTTATATTTGTGGTTGGGGTCATTTTTCTGTTGCATGACCCAATTTTGACCAAGCTTTAGCTGCTGGACAGTCTCACGTTTGCCTAGAGAATGATCTCATATTTGACTAGATACTATGGTATACAGAGGAGTTCGGTTAGTTCAGTGATGGTGAGGTTCTTAGATCCTGCACTGTTAATGATTTTTGTAAATTACACAGTATTTTACTGTAACATGAACTGTATTTACTGTAGGACAGTTATGCAGTATGTTACTGTACTTTGAAGTTGCATTGTGAACAATGCTGTATATATTACAGTAAAGATATACATACAATTCTGTAAACACAGAACCAGCAAGATAAATTGTGCTGTAAATCTAAATACAGTAATATTTGCTCTAATTCAGTGGTTAGAAAAATTGTCTCTCCAAGTACCACCATAATAAGCAGTATTGAAATATAGTAGCGTAGTAGGTCTAATTAGCTGCAGCACTGCACAGTTAAAAAACGAGGCAGATTAATTCCTATTATTATTAAGAATATGTTTTATTGTCAGCCACTTTAAACATTATAAATAGTTTGAACATTGACTGTGCTTGCAGACAAAAAACAAAACAAAAAAACTTCATTTAAATTAGAATGTGCTTTTAAAAGGTAATTAAAAATGGCACTGTTCTTAAAAAGTAAAAAGAAAACTGCAACTTGTAAAGGATTAATGTATAGCTTATTCATCAAAACCTGGAAATGTTGCTTGGACCTGATAAATATAGGCTATATATATACATATATATATATATATATATATACATATAGGGTGAGTCATTTTTTATCGAGGAAATATATTCAGGAAACCATTCCCATTTTAATAAGGTGTATCCATATAAATGGCCCACTCTGTATAATTTATATATTTTATACAGTTTTGCAAGTTGCAATTTTGAAGTTGCATGTATATATGACATATTTGTATATCTTTGAAATCTAATCTTGCATTTGACATATATGATTTGGATTTAAATTAGAAATTAAATTGCTGCACGTCATTTACAGCCGGCCTATGTGTGTCAGAAAAGCGAGTGATTAAATGCATACAGTGCTTTACCAATTCATATGTGCAGTATTTCTGCGATCTGGTGCTGTCACGGTTGTGGATCTATCTGTTCTTCTTGTATGTGTGTGTGTGTGTGTGTGGGAAGTGGGTGTGTTTGTTTGGGTATATCTTCACCGCGTGGTGTGTGTGTTTACATTAATCAGCTGGGTAATCACGTGTCTTGTTACCACTCATCTCACTCAGCTGTTTTCATTCAACCACAGCTGTTGCGCATTACCGCGCGCCTTTATATGTTCAGTTTTTGTAGATAGCGTTTGTCAGTCTGTTGTTTGTTCACCTCTGTGTCTGCTTCCTGTTAGGCACTCTCGCTAAATCCGCTGGTGGTGAATCGTCATAAGTCTGTTATATTTGGACTTAATGCACGTCTCCGTTTCACTGATGTTGTTGCAACTGCCTGCACTGATGACAACCATATCAGTGAGAAACTTCACCCCGGATCTGCTGCTCTGATGAACTATTACCGCTGGTAAGCGTGTCGCTTTCCTTGAGAGTTGCTCCATAGCACTAACCTCCCCTTCCCTCGATATCTGGTAAGATATCAGTGAGAGACTTCACTTCGGATCTGTTTCTCTGATGAACTATTACCGCTGGTAAGCGTGTCGATTTCCTTGAGAGTTGCTCCATAGCACTAACCTCCCCTTCCCTCGATATCTGGTAAGATATCAGTGAGAGACTTTACTCCGGATCTGTTTCTCTGATGAACTATTACCGCTGTTTAGCGTGTTGGATTCCTTGTGAGGAGCACCCTTGCTCTACACAATTCCTCTATATATGGTGAGATCAATACAGTTGTGACTTTTGTTATGTCTATTAATAAATCATCTTGCAGTCATTTACATTTGGGTCTCCTGTGTATATTTGTGACGGGTGCGAATGAGATCACATAAGTGAACCGTAAAGTTTGCATTAACCGCGCACCGACCACTGTTTTCAAGCAGACTCGGGTACGGTTTGCGGTCCCTCCGTCTGTGTACACGAAGAATAACTTTCATTATATTCTACCTCTAAGCTTTAAGCATGGCAAAGTTGCTTGAGTCTGCGTTCTGTGTCTCGCGCCATTTAAATCGCATTCAAATTAAAATCTGAGCTAACAAACTAAACCGAAAGCAGCGCTGCTTTACAAAACAAATAACTTTATATATCACAAACGCGCATTATTTTACACAACTACGAGCACATATTTAACACATTTGTAATAATTATTTTACCAGTGATGCAGCATGGGGAAAATCTGGAGTTTGCAGTAACTGAAACGGCAACCCAACAGCACCGGTCTGCAGAAGGGCTGCTCTAGGGCGTGTGTTGTGTATTTGCTCTGTAAGCGCCGCGCACATCTTCCTCTAGCTCTGCACCAAGCGGACTGATTTTTAACATCTGATGACACGATGCACTAAAGTAAACATTCAAAGCACACTAGCATAATCGTACACTTAAGGCTTAAGGGAACAGCCAATGCTGTCTGATCACATGAGTCTCGGGGTTATCATACGATTCAAACAAAGGGTTAAAAGTGTGTTCGTTTAATTCTTTTATTATTCAGTGATTCTTCCGTGTACCACTGGAAGGAAGCCCGCGTACCACAGTTTGAGAACCACTGCTCTAATTGATTTATAGTAAATTACTGGCAAACTGCTGCCAGTAAGTTACTGTAGATTTTACAGGAACTTGTTAACAGTGTGTGGCCACAAAACAAGTTCAAAGTAATTGCCATTCCATCAGGATGCTTAACTTTTGGAAAAAGGAGTTTGTGCTGATAAGTGCTCTCCAAAGTGATTCTCCATTGTGGTCTCATCTGTTCAAAGGACACTATCCTAGATGTCTTTAGTTCAGGAACTTTGCACACTCTAATCGTTCCGCCATGTTTGTTTTGTTTTAGAGAGCATAGGCTTTCTTTAAAGGGTCACGAAACACCAAAACACATTTTTTGAGCTGTTGACAGTCATATATGTGTCCCACGCTGCTATAAACACTATTAGGACACATATATTGCACTAAAAAGTGAAAATTGGTTGTTTTTGCGTTATTTTGATCAAATTCGTTCTTCCGGTTTAAAACGAATTTTTGAAGCTGCGTCACGACCATGAGATACTTAGGTGTAAATCCAGCCGGAGAGTGGCTGTCTGTCTTTTCTAAGACGTTCTTACGTATCTGAGGGTGCAGTATTAATTCATGAGAAAGACGTGCTTCAAACCAATCAGCGCGCTCTATTGTGTATGACGTGAAACTTCATTAATATGCATGATAGCTCCGGAGACTGTTTACCAGTTTACAGCGTTCAGACGGCAGAGAGACGCCACGTTGTGTTGCCAAAACAAGTGAAAGTACAAGAATTTCAAGACAAGAGTCGTAGGTGTTATTAGTGTGTTGCAACGAAGGTTTTGTTTTCATTTTCCCTTTATGAGAGAGCAGCTGGACTCACGTGTGGATTACAGTGCACGCGACACGCGACAGAAACGCGTTTGTAAGGAACATTTTTACCCGAGAGCTTTTTCTCATCTGGAAATGGTGAAATCGGGATTTGCCGCTCGTCTACTTTTAATAAAAAGACACAGCTCCAGTTTGATTGTCTGTCTACAGATTTGGTAAGTGGACTGCCCTTTGTTTAAATGCTGCTCTCCGAGTGTAAACATGTAAACACAAACTATTCCCGTCGTGCAGGATTTTCGCTGCAATTTGTGACAGGATAGTCTATACACACACGGCTTTCTGACGCTACCTACCGAGTACATAAGTTACAGAGAAATGCGGAGGATTTTTTTCTCTTATTCGCCGTATCAAATCAGCCTCTGTGTGTTTGTTTTTCCTGTCAAACTTAGCGCGTGCCCAAATGGAAACTCCCTTCTATGCAAAATCTTATCCTCTTTCCCTCCCCCGACACTCCCACACTCCCAGAGCTGGACACGCCCAACTTTCCTGACTTTTTTCAAAACAGAGGTGTGAAAACACCCTGCTGAGACAAGGGGTTTCGTGGCCCTTTAAGCAACCCTTCAATGTGGCCTGTCGAGTCTGCAGTTAACTTTTGCTATTTCTCAGAGAATTATTCAGTGTCAACTTTTGGTGAATGTGAGATGTTTACTACTGGGAATATCGGTCTGTTATAATGAATAAACTTCCTCACTGTGACATGATGTATATCAAACTGTTTGGGATTTGTTGTATTAAACCTCCCAAATCAAAGGAACTGCCTGACTGCATTTTCTTTTTAACGGTCTCTGTCCACACTAATCACATGGTACAATACATGTCCATTCTTCTTCAATGAGCAAACGGTCTTCTCTGTGAGAAGCGCCACAGCGACCCTTCACATTTTTTTTTATATGGACAGATATAAATTAGAACTATGTTTAGAGCTTTTTCAGATGTGGCTCAACGCATTGGTGCTTTTGTGTGAAGCCCTCCAAGTCTTTCCACAAGCGATCCTACAAGTGCGAATACATCTGTACCATCTCTGCTATTCGAACTTCCGGTGTAATTATGTTGCTAACTTGGTGTTGTTGGGCTGTGATGATGATTTTCTCCTGTCTGAAGCCGCAGTCACACTAGAGTTTGAGCTTGCGAAATTCTGTCGTACGGCGCTGCGAAAAGGGTCGGGATTAAATAAGATGATTAGACATTAAAAAAGCGAGCGATTGCTCCATGTTTTAAATTTCTGTTCAGAGAGGTCATGTTTTGATCCTGGATTGGTCTCACGCAGTCAAGTGTTGCGATTTCGCAGGTCAGAGTTCACCAAGCTTGAACTTTGCGAAATGCGAAACTCGACGCATGACCCTGCGTTTCCGGTGTGTATGAATGGAAGTCTATGGGGAGTAAAGTCCAGTGTGACCGCGGCTTGACTCTGAACTGCGAGAAGACGAGGCGGAGTTCCAGAACACACCCACTGATTGCGTAGTCATCACTGACCAATTGTAGCTCAAAGATGTTTAAGACCAAAACAAGCTCCCTCACAAAAAATATGTTTTGGTGAGCTGTTTTGAACAACCAAACTAACTCAAAAGGACGTTGTTTTGTTCCATTTTTGTTTGAAATAACGCCATTTCAGTGCCTTTCGGACACAGTAAAAGTGTTTTAGAGTTGGCATGAAGTCAAAAAGTACTCTCCTTATTTTGTTTTTATATGTATATAGTAGTGCTTGTCATAAACAAATATATCTGTGCACTTCATTATTGTGTAAAAATGTATTTACCCTCATAATCTTTAAACAAATACCATAGCTTACCCTTGCAGCAGGCACACAACATCATAGGACGTTAAAATAAGGTTAGATTTAGGTCATGATGTCAGGTCATGACCTAAAATTCAATTTCTAGCCAGCGTCTAAGGACAACGTTATTTTGACATCCTATAACGATGTCAAATTCCGTTGTTATTTAGTGGATTTTAGGTTGTGTTTGAAAGTGACCAAAATCCAACGTCTGATAGATGTCATAGTGCACAGCAAAAATTCCAGTGTTAAATATACAGTGTGTTTTTTTTGGTGTTAAAACCGGACTACATTTTAATCCACTAGTGTGAAAGAGCGTATATTTAAGATTTTTTTTTTTTCAGTGTTAAACTTTTAAACCCAATATGCAGTGTATTTCCCACTAGCGATGGGAGGTGCAGTTTTTTTTACTCGAACTTGTTCTTTCAGACAAACAGTGATCAAACCAGTATGTTTTACTTAAACTTGAAACATGTCTTGTTGTATTTTAAAATGCAAAGAGTTGAATGTATTGAAATTATTTGTGAAAAGATTAATGAACATTTAATAAATTAAAAATATTTTCAACATGTTTGATCACTGTTATCTGTCTCACACACACGCCAATATAGATAAAAAGGTAATATATTAACACTTTGAAGGGTAACACACATTCCAGTTCGATGTAAGAATAAACTCTTACTGCGTTAAAATGATCTCTGAGAGGAATCTACAAATTTCACACTTTAGAAAGTGTTAGTTTAACTCCAAAATGGAGGGAGTCATATGTACACCCAAAGAGTGTTAAGTTAAACTCAAACTGAGTTAAATGTACACTGATTTTTTTGCTGTGTGGTAATGTCAAGGTTGCCACACAACGTCAAGGTGTAATATGATTAGACGTTGATATTTGGTTAATTTTAGGTTGACTTTAGGTTGGACGTTGATGTTGACGTCGGCCTGACATCGAGTTCTGACGTTAACCCAATTTTCATTTCCAAACAAAATCCAACATCCCCATAACGTTGGGGTACGTTGGAGTACAACGTCAATATGACGTTATGTTGACGTCCTGCGCCTGCAGGGCTCATTCTCGAAAAGACTTTTCTTCACTTCTGGTCACATAAAAAAAGCCCCTTTCCAGTGGGGCTATCCGGAGATAGTTTCTTGTTTCTGCCCTGCTTTTGTCCATTTATAATAGCCCTCTATTTTGTTACCAAAACCCATTTTCCAATGATCCAATCACTTCCCAAGGAATAAAATCCTGTGCCTCCCTAATTTTACCTAATTTTTTTTCTCATTACAGGACCATTTCAATTGGAAGTACATCACGATATGGGGAAAAAGGATAATCTTAACTTCCATTTCATGCTGACTTTAAGGGAATCTACATGTTTTGTGAGAGAATAATTCTTACTCCTGTAACTTCCATATCCAAAATAAACACATTTAATTTGTCATTCCTATGACAAATTAAACTTTAAAACTCAAAATAACTCCTTTTTCATCTGAATCACAATGGATGACACACCAGGGGATAATGGATAAATGCTTAATTTAACCTTAAACTTTGAACCAAGATCTAAAGTTTATATTTTGTTTGTTTAGTTAAAAGTGAATGTGTGTGAATACTGACTTAGACAAAGCACAAGCAAAAACATTTACCTGAAGTTCTGTTCCGTGCCCAGTGTTAATGTGAGTTTTAGAAAGGTCTGCAGTGTCAGCAATGCGGTGGCTTGGTTAAGGTGCTGTGGTCTACAGGGAGAGCACACTTCTCTCCTTCCAGCGCACGGAGGTTTGTACGGATCACTCAAGCGTGGGGTGGCACAGTTTTGCTCCAGTTCCCCTCAGATTCGCAGCTTTCTCACAGTAATGCATGTACGCAGACAGGAAGCCCAACCCTGTCCACAGAGACCAGGCACCATTCAGAGGTGTGAGGTGCTCGGCAAACGCTCAGACCCCACAATTTACCCTGCGTCTCTTCTCCAAAAAACTCCCGTATTTCCAGAGTTTTTGAGATGACATCATGCCGTAATGTGTTCGTTCAACTATAATTGCTTTTTAATGTGATATCTTTTTGTTCCCCGTAGACTTTTACCTTAATGGTTCCAGCACAGCAAATCTAATATTCTCTGCACAACACCAACTTCAAACAAAGTCTAATCGCAATCTTACCAAAAAGTATGTGTTTTATGTTCTTTTGAACTCAGTTACAGGAAAGGAAAAAGTAATGATTCCACAGGAAAATGTATATATTACCTTTGATTCGGTCTGTTTTCTTGCAATATGGGATGCTTTAGTGGGATAAAAATTGATTTTTAAGCTTTTTGTGCATTAGCTTTTACGTTTGAAATTTTATTTGCAGGGGCCATTTCTGATCAATGAGCAAAACCCGAATTTATAACACTGATGCAATAAGAGCCAACCGCTATGATCGAAAGAGATGGAGAGAGAGAGAGAGAGAGAGAGGAAGAGGGGAGAGAGAGAGAGAGACAGAGACAGAGAGGGGGGGAAACCGGAGAGAAAGCATTTGATACCAAGAAAAATGTAAGTTTTGCTTTTGTCTATACAATATTGTCTGTTCTGTGTTTTTAAATAGATGGTTTTAAACTTCACTCACAATCTTGTATTGGATTTTCATGACATTTTTCAATAACAATAATTCTGGCTTTCAGAACAAGGCAAGCGCTAGTTTAAGAATGATCACGTCACATCAAATTACATTTGAAAAAAAAATGACATAATAAACCCAGCAAACAATTTTGTGTTTAATAGACATCTAATAGACATCTAAACATAGACAGCTTGGCTAAAACAAGGCTAAACTTGTCAGTGAAAATCTAATAGACATGTAAGAATAGACAGACTTTATATGTGTGGTCATTCATTTCTGTTTATTTGATGACTAGTCTAGTTTTGGGCTATTCTTTAGCCCAAATCTAGCCTTGTTTTAGTCAAGATGATTATGTTTAGACATCTATTAGACATCTTTAAAAAAAAATGCTTGCTGGGAAATTATGTTACATGTTGAATACATACAGCAAAGAACAACAAGAAGAAAGTTGCTGATTCGAGTCCCGGTTGGGTCAGTTGGCATTTCTGTGTGGAGTTTGCATGTTCTCCCCGTGTTTAGGTGGGTTTCCTCCGGGTGCTCCAGTTTCCCCCACAGTCCAAAGACATGCGCTATAAGTGAATTTAATAAACTATAGGTGCTTTCACATCTGTGATTCGGTTCATTTGGTCCAGACCAAGAGCAACAAATGATATTGTAGCCTTTTTCTGCCGTTTTTGGGTCCTTTTCACACCACACTGATTGCTTTGGTCCGAACCAGTTAAAAAAAAACTAAATGCAGTCATGTGACAAAATCCACATCACTCACTGGTTATTGAACGTATTTCCTAAACTGCTTTTCAGTTGATCACAATTAATGTGCAGAAAAATGCCAATGGAACCACCCCAAGTAAACAAACCGGCAGACACAAAATGTCGCTTTTTACTATAGAGGGACGACTGCGCTGGCTGATTGTATCCCTGGTCTCAGTATACTCTATAGTTTGTAAACATCACTTCAGACAAACTATACATTTCAAGAATGAAGTGCAGCTGCAGTTGGAAAACAATGTATTAATGCATTGCAAACGACGAAAGTGCATCGCAAGTCCCTTCAGGAGGAGGCGTGAATTAATTTAGCTAAACTGCGACATTGTCATCTTCCGGAAATATTACCAACGATCAATCAGGTAATGTTTTTTCCCACAATTGTTGGTAAAGTGCTGTCAACAAATATTTTTCCTCCACACCCCATACGATAAACCGGCAGCTGGATTAGTCCAAAAAGGCACAGTACTTTTTGCGGTTGGGTCTGTTTTAGTTTGGGTCATGTTCTCACCACAAAAGAACCACTCCAGGGTTCATTTGAAAGCATACCGAGACCACCTCTTCAAGGAGGTCTTGATACGCTTATTTGGTTCGCTTTTGGTGCGCACTCAAGTGTGATTGCTACATTCACACCTGCCCAAACGAACCTGCTCCGCACCAAGAGGGAAAACAAACTCTAGTGCGATTCAACCCAACTAAATATGGCAGGTGTGAAAACTCCCAAAATTGTCCGTAGTGTTTGTGTAAATGAGTGTGTATAGGTGTTTCCCAATACTAGGTTGCAGCGTAAAACATATGCTGGAATAGTTGGTGGTTCATTCAGCTTTGGTGAACTCTGAAATAATGACTAAGCTAAAGGAAAAGGAATGACGGAATGAATGAATAAAATAAATAAAAATGTATACTTCTAAAAAAAAATGTTACTCATTTATCTCAAGACTGTGGTAAAATCGTTTTAGGTAAACAGTCTGAAATGTAATACTGAATTTATACTTGTTTAGAGTCAGAAGCTTTGATGTTGCAGCTAGAACATGCTGACTGTATATTTGTCTGGCTTCCCATGAGTCTCAGCAGGACGAATTCCCATTCACAAGCTCGGTTGAAATCCTTCTTGTTTATTTTTGATTTATTTATTATTATTTTTGTGGAAAATATAAAGTGAAAATAAAAAAGTTACTGAGTATCTCTTATATCTCACCAGTTTAACTGTTTGCAGTTTTTATTAATATTTCTCTGAATTTACCAAGAATATTCAAAAAAATGAATTCTTAAACGAGGACTGAAAACTCTTGTGAGCGATGAAAGAGCATCACCTTTTTTCTCTAGCCATACTGAGCCATACAAGGGATTGAATTTCTTCATAAAGAAAAACTCAAATAAATATTGATTCTTCATATCTTTATCTAAAGATTCACTGTCCATTTTGTTGCCCGCTCCTGATCTTCAAGAGTGCAGAGATCTGACACAGAAATGACCTAAGCGACCATCCTTTCAGAGAACATACATAAAGTCTTCATGTTCTTAGCAAAGAAACTTTTTCATCAGCAAGAACAGATATTTGGAAACATAAAAGGCCATTTCTCTCTTATCCCTCCATCCAAATCTCCCTTCTTTAATGAAAGACAGCTTCTTAATGCTCTAGTCTCACATTATGTCTGTGTCGTGAGCTGAAGGGCTCTTCAGAAGGACGTGGAGAAAGGGGCGGATGAATGCTGTCTTCGGTTTTCTTCTTTTTTGTACCGCTGCATTTCAGCTGCATTGACTCCGAGGCCTTGGAGAAGGATGAAAACTCGTCTTAAAAGCCTGAAGGAGCGTTTGGAGAGGGGGAGAAGATGGAAAGATGTGTGGAGAGGGACTGAAAGAGACAGCAAGAGAGAGACGGACGAGTGTTTTGAGAGGCGAGGAGCCGAGATAAGAGACCTAATGGCTCTTAGCTGCCTAAGATGAAGAGTCCTGAACAGAAGAGTGCTCTTCACATGCCTTTAAGGCCCTTACGTACCTGTTTGCTTTTATCATTAGAGCTGTTGGCAAAGTTTTATTGAACGTGTGAATTTGTTCACCAACACTGAGACCTGTGTTGTGGCTGTGTTTCAAGTTGTGAAAGACTTTTGCTTGTGTATCCAGACTCGAGAGAATCGCGAGGAGGATTTCGAAAATGAAGCCAAGAGAAATGGAGAGTAACGTATTAGCTAGTTTCCAGGCCTGATGTGTCCACTCACTGGCCACTTTATTATGTACACCTATTCAACTGCTTGTTAGAACTAAATATTATTGGCCAATGTGTCATGTGTCAGCAAAACAATGTTCTTCGACATATAGACATGGTCAGGATGACCTGCTGAAGTTCAAACTGAACATCAAGGCACAATGTAGATGTAGAAATCTGCCTTCAAATGCCTATCCCCTATCAAATGTCACCCCCAAATTATTGACTGACAATGAGGATTTAACTGAACATCCATTAATGGAGTGGTACAGTACGGTATGGTATGGGTCGATACGGGTCAACTTTATCAGGTTTGCGTTTCCACTGCCAAAAAAGTACCAGTGGTACATTTAGACAGGGTCGTAAAACAACAACAGGACACGGCAGATTTTGTTTTTCTTGGTTTTGTGACTGTTCTTCAAGACGACGACAAGGTTTGTTTGAGCTCGGGTTGACCAAGGCTTGTTATTATATGTATATATTATAACGGTGTAATGTCTTGGCTGTGTTTTTAAAAATGGCGGTTCCTTTGTTTTTATTCTCCTGCTTGTCCACGAGTGAGTGATGTATCTCTGTAAACCAGCTGCGCGTCTAGCTCCGTCTTTTGGTACCCTTTTGTCGTCCTAGGTATCCTTTGCAAAAGGTACCCAAAAAGTGGTACGGTACGGTTAGCTTTTTTTGGTACCTTTTGACAGTGGAAACGGCCATAAAAGTGTACCAAACCATTCCACTCAGTGGAAGCAGGTCACAAGAGTTAGGCCATTTTCTAGATTTTTGCGCGAGAAGTTTTTTGGCTTTAAAGGGTCACGAAACCCCCCTGTCTCAGCAGGGTGTTTTCACACCTCTAGAAAAAGTCAGGAAAGTGGGTGTGTCCAGCTCGGTTTAGGTGGGAGTGTCGGGGAAGGGGAAGAAGATTTTGCCTAAAAATGGGAGTTTCCATTTGGGCACGCACTGATTTTCACAGAAACAACACACAGACGCACGGGAGAAAGACAGTGACTGTGTTTACATGGACATCAGTAATCGAATTATTTGCCACATTCTTAATTTGTCGACTTTAACTGCAGTTTGGCACTTTCACCTTAATTCAGGAACATTTCATGCATGCTCCCTGTGACCAATGAGATATTGGATGCGAGGAATATTGTACTATAATATTGTAGTGATATTAACCAACTGTAAACTTAGTAACTAAATCATTTTGACTAAGGTCTGTCTTTAAAAACTGAAAGAGTACTGCTGACGATACGAACTAACTTTGCCATCTGAATGAACAAAGAAAGGCCACTGATCGCACACTTACCAAATCTGTAGAGACAGGACAATCAACACTAACTGGAGCCGCGTCTTTTTTAAAAGGAGACGAGCGGCAAATCCGGATTTCATCATTTTCAGAGGTGAAAAGCTCTCGGGGTAAAAAATGTTCCTTACAAACGTATTTCTGCGGCGTGTCGTGTGCACTGTAATCCACACGTGAGTCCAGCTGCGCTCTCATAGCGAGAAAATAAAAATAACACCTTTGTTGCAGCACATTAATAAACGCAACACTGACGACCCGTGTCTCCAATTTCTTGTTCTTCCACTTGTTTTGGCAACACAACGTTGCGTCTCTCTGTCGTCTGAACACTGTAACAGGTAAAAACTTTCTTCAAAGTTATCATGCATATTGATGAAGTTGCACCGCATACACAACAGAGCACACTGATTGGTTTGAGCCAAGTCTTTCTCATGAATTAATGCCGCACACTCAGAGACATCACGATGCACTCGCAGGTACAGACATCCACTCTCCACGCTGGAATACACACAAGTATCTAATCGCCGTGACCCAGCTTCAAAAATTAGTTTCAAATCAGAACAAATTTGCTCGAAATAATGCAAAAACAACCAATTTTCACTTTTTAGTGAAATATATGTGTCCTCATAGTGTTTATAGCAGCGTGGGACATGTTTAGGAAGTTGCACCTCATTTACAATAGAGCGCGCTGATTGGTTCAAAGTCTTTCTCATGAATTTATGATGAAAACTCAAAGATGTCACGTTGTACCGGCCGGTACAGACGTCCAGTCTACACGCTGGAATACACACAATAATCTCATCGCCATGACGTTGCTTCAAATTTTCTTCTTAAAACGGAACAACGAATTTGCTCTAAACAACGCAAAAACAACCAATTTTGGGGTGTTCATCCTGACATCAATTATAATTAAATATAATGAAATAAAGTTCATTAAAATGCTCTTTTGAATAAAATCTTTGTTGGACTTGGATCTTTAGTTTATTTAAAAAGCTCATTTTAATGTTGGCCTTGAAAGAACATCAACCTTCCTTTATTGACCACACAAGTTTATTGAAGTTTGCAATTCACCAATCAACAGAGATGTCTGAGAACCTTTGAATAAAAGTTGTTGAAGCTCATCTTGGTGGGAATAGTTTTCAGAATGATCTTGGATGCACATAATATTACACTGAATAACATTGTATCAAAATTGCTAGTGAAATGTGCAATTAATTACAAAAAAAATAACAAAAATAAATACAGATATATAAAGTTAATGAAGTTAAACTTTTTTGAAACTTTTTTAACTCACTTTTTTTAACACATACAGTATATGTGTAATTTCACTTGTATAAAAAGGATGTAAATTACAACATAATGTAAATGTTGTTATCACTATATCTATAACTGCCTTCTAAATATATTTTCTTATTTCAAACTTTTTCCCCTATCAAACAAAAAAGCAACTTTTGCACACACACAAATAAATGTATCTACGTACATTGCAAAGACCATTCTTATTTTTTTTATTAAAAATGTTCCTTGAAATGTAAAAAAAATAAAGGTATCAAAGTTGTCACTGACCCAATACCCTTTCAAAAATAAAGTACACTTCAGTATACTTAAATGGTTCTATTAGTATCTAAATAGTACAAAAATGTAACTTTTAAAAGGATACCACACCTGCATACCGTTCTGCATTCAGTCGGTAATGTCCAAACACGTCTTTATATAAGTTCAGTATTGATGTTGCAGATGAAATATAACACAGACAATGGTATTTAAATATTCTCCAGTGGGCTAGATATTAATTAACAGTCATACAAACATCTTTACCGAAGCCTCTCTGCTTGACGGTTGGTCTCGCGTGTCCATCATGTTTGTAGTTTGTTTACACTTTTCACCCGCGTTTTGTAGTTCTAATCGAATTCACGTCCAACGCGCAATGTACTGTGGGCAATATCAGCGGTTAGAGTATGGACGCTTCTACACTTAAAATTTTGACCGGAAATAGTAAACCATCCGGGATTTTTTGGCATACTCTTTTCAACATACTACGATTTGGGACATACTAATTCTATTTTCACATACTATTTAGGACGGATAGTATGCGGATTGGGACGCAGCAACAGTCAAAGTCAGAGTAAATAATGCCGCACCACACAAAATTGAGATGTGTGTGAATCTGATGATTGAAAAGCATTTTTTGACATTGAGATGAAATGTAAAATTTTACATTGTTGAAAATGAAACAAATATTAAACAATTTCTATATTATTCATTCATTAATTTTCGGCTTAGTCCCTTTATTAATCCGGGGTCGCCACAGCGGAATAAACCCACGTGAACGCAGGGAGAACATGCAAACTCCACACAGAAACACCAACTGACCCAGCCGAGGCTTGAACCAGCGACCTTCTTGCTGTGAGGCTACAGCACTACCTACTGCGCCACTGCGTTGCCCAATTTCTATATTAAATGTGAAAAAAATTTTATTTGTGTCTATACTTTATGATAAGTGAAACATTTTTCAGTGTTTATTCAGTGTTTAATAAACTCATTTGCTCATTGTCTCTTTTCTTTAAAGTCTTTAAATTTAATAATAATCCTTAAAGGGCAAATACTTAAATTTTATTCATGGGACATATAATTCAATCAATATAATTCAATAATTCATATAAAGCATAACATTTTAATAATATCAGAAAAAAACATATTTATTAGATAAAATGTACATCTGCACTGTACAAAATATTTAGCACAGCCTTGTATGCTTAATTTAAACAAGAAAGAAATATTCATCCTAAAACATTAAATAAATGTTATAGAAAGCAAAAATTTAACTTTCTCAAGCATCAACATATTGTTACAACACCAAATTATATATATATATATATATATTTATTAATTGTATTTCTTAAAAAAATAATGCTTCAATGAATGATCTGCCAGATAGAACCTTATGATTCCAAGCGGAAAATTACTTTTCAGAATTAGAAGGTTCTATCTGCATTTACCCTGTTTTTTTTTTACTCCAATTTGCAAATGTTACTTTGATAATTTACATTTAGAGAACATAGGGTCTCTGTCATGTTAATGTATGAAAGAGAACTGTCACACACATTTTGTTTGCTATATGGATTGCAAAAACTTTGAAGCTCAATATCTCAAAATCATTTAGGACGCAGATAGAACCTTATAATTCCAAGGTGACGCAGTGACAGCTTTTGTACCTTTATTTCTGAGAGGGTACTGTAAGAATGTCCAACAAAACACTCCTAAAGCAAGTTGCAAAGAACCCAAGAGTAGCGTTTAAGAATCTAAAGGCACCTATTTCATTTTCTAAGGTTAGTGTTCATGAATCTGCCATCGCACACACACTGAACAAGAATGATGTGCATACGGTAGCAAGATAGAAACAAAAAAACAGCCATAGCTCTCCAAGAAGTAAATTGCATCCTGTCTGAAGATTGCCAAAGATCACGATGAGCCAGAAATCTATTGGAAGAAAGACTTGTTGATCATTGAGAACAAACATTTTTGTGATTTAAATGAGAAGCATTACATTTTCATTTTTCAATTCACTTCATCTTTATTTTTATAGCACTTTTACAATGTAGATTGTGTCAAAAGCAGATTAACATAGATGTTCTAGTAAACTGAAACTGCGTCAGTCCAGTTTTCACAGTTGAAGTTCAGTTTAGTTTAGTTCAGTGTGGTTTTTCACTGCTGAAAGTCTAAACACTAAAGAGCAAATTCATCGATGCGCAGCTCCACAAGTCCCAAACCACGCAAGCCAGTGGCGCCAGTGGCAAGGAACAAAACTTCACCAACTGATGAAAGTGAAGGAAAAAACTTTAGTTTAATTACAATTTACATATACAATGTTTTCTGCACCAGTTCATTAAGTTGCTGTTATTTATCTAACTGTATAATTTTAAGTTAAAGGTCTGATCTCAATGTTGGTCAGCTTTATGCAGAATAAAGAGATTCCATATGGCCAGTTCACACAACATCAACAGACAAATTCTCCAACTTACAGCACGTTAATTCTCAGATATTCTACAACCAACAAGTGCCGATTCAATTGTCAGAAATAAGCTCTGATAGACATCAACATAAACTTAAGTGTCTGTAGCTATCTGTCTTCACCTGTTGATGCGATATCAGCTTTAGACATATTCATAACGTGCTATTCTAAAACCCAGAAGAAGTTGGTTACTGACTTCTCATTATATTTTGTGATTTATTTATTTACTTATTTATTTACTTATTTATTTACTTATTTATTTACTTATTTATCCTTTATTTCCATAGACTTGATTTATTATCATTCATGGTTACTGATATATTGGTAAAATGAAATAAAACAGTATTTATTAGATGTTTGTGTCTAATCCCAGTTTATGTTGCCCCTTTAAACACCTTTAAATCCCTTTAAACAATTTCTATCCTCTTAAAAAAAAACTGGGTTCCTTGCCAACATCTTCTTTAATCTGCTTAGTTAGAATTAGAAAGACACTTACTCAGTAATAGTGCATTAAGCAATTTGATTGCAAGGACAGTATTTGCTGAAAGCAAAAGCTGTTATATAATTTCAACTTTTATATAATTTTTAACTTTGCAACATAAACACTGCACTCTAACCCTAAATAGTTGACTTTAGAAAATTGTATGGAAACCCATTGATTAAGAGAGAGAGAGAGAGAAAGAGGCTGGCTGATGAAAAAGCAATGAAAGAGTAGTTCTATGTTACAGTTTTTCTCAGTGGTTTTGGTGCATTTCTCACAACACTATTTACATTTGCACAACAGTTCATGCATTTCTCAAAACAGTTAGTCATTTGTGCACATCATAGAAGCAGTTTCTCATTCCTTTCAACAAATTGCAAATGCTTTTGGACATGCAACAATTGCTTTCATGCAACTCTCCATGCTGTTTGTAGCATTATCATTTGCTTATGTCATGTCAGTCAAAACTAACTAAACTTGTCAATGCTGAATAGTCATTCCATATAAAACTAATAGTCCTCATTTCATTACTTGAGTCATTACATACAAAAATGTTGAACTAGTTGTCAAAATCTGTCTAATTTTATATTAAATGAAATGTAATATTATATTTATATATAATATAATGAAATATTTATATTTATATATTTCTGAAAATGTCTTCTAAATTGAACAATTTCATGAATGATTTACAGACCTGTGTATGTAGTAGGTTCAGTTCCAATATGTACTGCAATATTGTTTACAGTTGTGCACAGCTCTTCCCACAGGAAGTTTATGTTTGTTGTAAATAAGGGTGTGTTTATTCTTTTGCACAATGCTGTAAAATGCAGATGCAGTAAAAATGTAAAACATACATATTCAGTGTCTTGTACTCAGATACCTCAGATGGTGGCTGTGTAAATAGTATATAGTGCTGTCTTGAGCATTTTCAGAAAGTGTCATCACTGTTTTTGCATTGGAGAAAATGTACAGAGTAAACTGTCATAATGAAAACATGACAAAGCCATTTGACTATCTTGTTCATAAACAATGGTGTCAGGACTTTTCATCTTGATGACACTGACACTTCCACTGACATGAATACTTGCTTTGAGGAATGAGCTCTCTATTTTGAGCAAGTGACACGCTTTTGCAGGTTATCAGCTAGGTTTTGCAGTTTGCACTAATTGTTTTGAGAAATGCATTAACTGTTGTGCAAATGTAAATAGTGTTGTGAGAAATGTACCAAAGTCACTGAGAAAAACTGTAAATGAACTCGAACAGTTTAGTTTCTCTTTGTTTAAAAAAAAAAGGTTCTTTCCCTGCATTCATCCCTAAATCAGCCCGCAATTGTAAAGTAGTTCATTGAAGCTGAAAAAATTTCAATGAAGTGGCCAGTCTAGAGCCCTGAAGTAAACTTAACTGGAAAACCTTGTTGACAAAGTTTTTGCAATGAAACCCACTACATTTACCGAACTGTGAAACAAACTAGAATAACAAGATATACTTGTGATTACTTATAATTTGTGAGTGTCACCAATATCAATTATAGTTGCACTACAATCATCACTGTTTTATAAAACAATCACTGTGTTTTTCACAAAATAAAGGTTTCAAAGGATAACCAGTATTTTTGGAAACTTATTTTTTATGTGTATGAGCCAAACTGACACACACCATATTATACTGGTTAAAAACAATAGAAATCTATTCACATGCTATCCAGTTTACTAGCAAAGTGTGTGTATAAAATGCTAAGACAGATGTTATCGATGACAGCCGTTCTATGTACTGTAGTTCTATGTTAATTTAACTCGCAATGTTTCACCTTGTTTAAAGAATGTGGCTGTTTTGAGTGTGTGCAGAAAGGTGGAGGTGAAGTGTCATTATTTGGTTGTGTTTTCTACAGCAGTAGTTGTCTCTCTAAGGCCCCGTTTACACTAGTACGTTTTTAGTTTTAAAACGGCGTTTTGAATGAAAACGATCCGCGTCCACACAGGCGTTTCACCCAGCGTTTCTGAACAGCTCTCCGCCTACATTAAAACGGTAAAAACGCACATCACGTGACCACACACACACTCTCTGGCATGCACTGCAGCGTGCTTTGAGCACATACCCATATGAGATTTGTGCACGTCGGACTGTTCATCACGGATCTCCCGCTGGATCTAATCTCACTATATTTGTTAAACGTGAAATTTAATTAATCTTGTTATCTATATCTAACTATTCCCCGACTTTGGTCTTTGGAATCTATTACTTGTTCTCAGGTAACGTGTTTTGGCTGAGCAAAAAGATAAGTTAGGTTAATATCTTAATTAATGTAACCGCGGACACCGATTCTGCACATCTGACTGATTGCTTGCCTTTATTTTCTCTATTGTATCAACTATACTTTTATAATGGTCATTATTAATTATTAAAACTGATATTCAATGAAAGAGGGGGTATGTTTCGTATTTTCAATGAAAATGAAAGGAGGCAGTAATGTTATAGGCTCCGTTTTGTTATAAATATGCAGCTACACGACGCCTCAACATTTTTGATGTCTGTTAAGTTGCTAATATCAAAATGAATATGAATTATGAATTTCCATATCAAACTTGCGAAGTCTGAACTTACAAGGAGAAGATGCAGGACTGAACTGTGTGAAGGCTACTTAATATTGAGGAAAAGCCCCAATCAGATAGGCGAATGTCTGCAGCCACGCCTCCGTTTTCAGATGTCTCAGTTTTCCCTCATCCACACTGAGACGGAGCAGCAGCGTTTTAGAATGAAAACGGCCTCTCCAGCGATTCCAAAACGCTCCGTTTTCGGGGCTCAAAAACTCCGGCGTAGTGTGGACGGATGGCGTAACCGTAGCAAAACTTAAGCGTTTTAAAACTAAAACGTATTAGTGTAAATGGGGCCTTAATAAAACAGTGAAAACCAACGTTTATCAGAAGCTCCTTCAGCAACATGTGGTTCATTCTCTGCATTCATCACTCAATCAGCCAGCAATTGTTATGTAAGGCAGTTAGCCCCATCACACAGCAAATTTAGTAAAGCAGTTCATTAAAGCTGAAAAAAATTAAGTGGCCAGGCCAGAGCCCTGAAGTAAACTTGACTTTAAATCTCTGGAAAACCTTGTTTACAATGTTCTTACAATGAAACCCATTACAGTTACCAAAATGTGAAACAAACTAGAAGAATAGTAGATCAAGAGAGACCCGTGATGATGTCCTAGTAACTCGATTTTAGTTGTGCTTAACATCGCTGTTCTCTTTGTGCTTTCCACAAAATAAAGGTTCCAATGGTTAACCAGTATTTTTGGAAACTCATTTGTTTTATATATGTAAGGTCAAACTGACGCACAGCATATTATACTGGTTAAAAACAATAAAAGTCTATTCACATCCTATTCAGTTTACTAGCGAAGTGTGTGTATAAAATGCTAAGACAGATGTTGTGCGTGTGATACTGGCCCTTGGGCAGACACAATGATTTAGACAGGTGAAGTGATGCCATGGAAGATGGATCATTCATCCTGTCAATGCCAAACACACACACACACACACACACACACACACACACACACACACTTACACTAGCGCACGCAGGGCATGCATGTCATTTTGTCAGAGTGAACAGTAACATGTTTCTACATCTATCTGCTCTTCTCTCTCTTCCCCTCACACTTTTTCCTCTATATTTCTTTTATTCGTCTTGTGTTCCTCTCTTTCTCCTCTTCCTCCTTCTGTCTCTGTCTGGCCAGAGGCGCACAGTGTTGTATGGAGAGCGATTGATTTTTCCTCCCTTTCCTTCTCTCGCTGGGATTTTGACAGAATCATGGCTCTATGGAAACAAAGAAAACTGCTCTTTGACAACAGAGGGGGAGGGAGAGCAGAATCTTTCATATATGTTGTGGCAAACGCTGGCGAAGAAGCTACAATAGAATTCATAATCACAAGCTCACAGCTCAAGGTCCAGCCATGAAGGACTGAGTCGCACCGCAATTGAATCACTTCAGATCTCAGAAAACAACAGCAAAATGCGTACATTGTAACCTAACTACCTTAACTTAAGCAGACTTTGTATTTGTTAGCATTGGCACAGTAAAACATACTGTATCAAGATTTGATCTCTATGACCTAAGTTAAATTAATGCAGTTCTTTTGATTGGTTAGATATTATGGTTTGAAATTATTGTCCCTGTTCGAATGAACTTGACTAAACTTTTAAAGCTGTAGGGGATTTTTAAAAACAAGATCTGAAATGTTTAGGTTCTTGCAAGTAATATTGATTTTTTTTTTCAACCTCACACCTGAAAGATAATCAGATTATCCAACTAAACTAGATCTGGCCTTCCTACAGAATATACTGTACACAGTACTGTATACACACCTTTTTGATGTATTGCTTATTTTGTTATTTTAATGTAGTTTTTATTGTCAGATTGCTGTTTTTTTCTCACCTGGAATCTCATTGGCTAACAAAACTATAACCCACACAGACATTTTGGCCAAAGAATGTTGGTGATGTTTTGTTTTATGGTAGGCTATAGACTTTTTTCTATGTATGTTTTATCTTTAGATAGATAGATGGATGGATGGATGGATTGATGGATGGATGGATGGATGGATGGATGGATGGATGGATGGATGGATGGATGGATGGATGGATGGATGGATGGATGGATGGATGGATGGATGGATGGATGGATGGATAGATAGATAGATAGATAGATAGATAGATAGATAGATAGATAGATAGATAGATAGATAGATAGATAGATAGATAGATAGATAGATAGATAGATAGATAGATAGATAGATGAGAATAAAATTTAACTCTTTGGAGTGAATGCCAGGCATTACGTTTGGAGAAAACCAGGCACCGCTCATCACCAGGCTAATACCATCCCTACAGTGAAGCATGGTGGTGGCAGCATCATGCTGTGGGGATGTTTTTCAGCAGCAGGAACTGGAAAACTAGTCAGGATAGAGGGAAAGATGAATGCAGCAATGTACAGAGACATCCTGAATGAAAACCTGCTTCAGAGTGCTCTTCACCTCAGACTGGAGCCACGATTCATCTTCCAGCAGGACAATGACCCAAAGCACACCGCCAAAATATTAATGGAGTGGCTTCATGACAACTCGGTGAATGTCCTTGAGTAGCCCAGCCAGAGCCCAGACCTAAATCCTATTGAACATCTCTGGAGAGATCTGAAAATGGCTGTACACCAGGACCTTTTCAGCCCTGTAGTTTCAAACCTTAGACTCGCCCACTTCATTTCACGACTGACTATATTAAATTAACGTCAATTCCAATTCAGTACTTTAGTGAAAATTTATTTGAACAGTTAACAAAATGTAATGTTTAACAGTATCAGCATCTATTTTCTGTAAGAATTAGTGCTCATAAATATCCAAACCTTGAAATGAAAAAATATCAAAATACAAATATATATTAAGGTACATGTATAAAATAAAGATTCAAATTAAATGTATTGAACTTTCTAATGACACTATCAGGTCTTTTTCAAGAAAACAGCTGCTTTATTAATTCAAATATTTTTTTCATAAATATGAGAACATTAAAGGGTAGCTAAATCTCCAACACTATTCTTTAAAACATCACTATGTCCTTTTTTTGCAATATCTGATTATATTCTGTGCAAAATTGTTTACAGATATCCAGTTCTTAAACAGAAATAAAGAATAAAATAAGTACTGCACTGTTATCTGCCAGACATTTTAACTACAGTATTCATTTCTATTGATGGCTTTATCTTTCCCCCCCTTTTTAGCTTTCTAATCAAGTTAAGTCAGATTTATTAGTGTAGTGAATCATCTGATTTCATTGATTGTCTCAGCCAGGGCATTTTTCATTAAGCAGGTGTAATATTCATTCATATTAATTCATTCATTTTCTTTTCGGCTTAGTCCCTTTATTAATAAGGGGTCGCCACAGCGAAATGAACCACCAACTTATCCAGCACATGTTTTACGCAGCGGATGCTCTTCCAGCCACAACCCAACACTGGGAAAATCAATATTAATAATAAAATTCTTGTATTCACTAAATGATAATCCTACCTGCCCATTGTAGTGTGTTGGGCTCATGGTGCTTGGTAACGTTACGGGGCCTGGCTCTTCACTGTTAGCAGCAAACTGGACAAGAGGCTGCTGCTGCTGAAGATCTACAAGTAAACGTTCTCCGTTCGACTGCCCAACAGCGGCATCAGCAAAATCATTTGTTAAGAGATATGCAAGAGATGAAAAATCGCACAAAGGTGGCGGTGAAAAGGCCATAATTTAAAAAGCCGAGTATATTTTTGTTAAAACCAGCGGCAGCGAGAGTATCCAAATCACCCCACCCCACCACCCCCACCCCCATTTCGTAAATATCGCGCCTCTCCAACCCCCCCAAACCCCAACAAAATTTTTTTTTTTTTTTTTCGTGATTATCGCGCCTCACCAACCTCTCCAAGAGGTTTCGCACTGCTCCTAACTAGCTTAGCGTTAATTTACCGGCTGTTCCATCATCTTCATGTGTTTTTGTACTGTCGCTGGTTTTAACGGAAAATATACTCCGATTTTTTAATTCTGGCCTTTTCAGCGCCACCTTTGTGCGATTTTTCATCTCTTGCATATCTCTTAACAAATGATTTTGCTGATGAGCAAGGTGCCGCTGTTGGGCAGACGAATGATAATTACCTCATTCTTAACCTGCAGGCTGCATTCTGCTCATGGGGCTGCGAGAAAATAAAGAAAAAGAGTGGAGCTGCGGTAAAATAATGAATAAGGCTATGGTAAAATAAATAAATAAATAAATAAATAAATAAATAAATAAATAAATAAATAAATAAATAAATAAATAAATAAATAAGTAAATAAATGGGAAAAAAGTGCGACTGCTCAGAGTGCAGGCAGCTATAGGACATCAACCCTCGTGGCCAAAAAACGGACCGGCCCACTGGGAATTCTCCCAGTCCTCCCGATTAGCCAATTCGTGCCTGCTGTACACAGTCGCTTCCCATCCAACCTGATAGACCTTGAGAGGTACTGCAAAGAGGAATGGGTAAAAATTCCCAAAGACAGGTGTGCCAAGCTTGTGGCCTCATATTCAAAAAGACTTGAGGCTGTAATTTCTGCCAAAGGTGCATCAACAAAGTATTGAGCAAAGGCTGTGAATAATTTATTTCACATTGTCATTATGGGGTATTGTGTGTAGAATTCTGAGGAAATAAATGAATTTAATCCATTTTGAAATAAGGCTGTAACATAAAATATGTGGAAAAAGTGAAGCGCTATGAATACTTTCCGGATGCACTGTAAATCCCTAAATGGCCTCAATACATTACAGATATGCTCACTGAATACAAACCTAACAGATAACTCAGATCTTGAGGATCAAATAAACTAGAAAATCCAAGGGTTCAGTCAAAGCAGTGTGAATCCGCCTTCAGCTATAATGCCCCCCCGTCCCCCCCTGTTGATCATTCCAGAAATTATCAGATGTGCTCCACCATTAGGCACTTTCAAATCAAACCTGAATACACATCTGTTTAGCTGTGCCGTTACTGATTGATCACTGTGCTACGTCCGACAGATCGCGCTATTATGTCTTTCTTTTCTTTTTTGTTCCTTTAAAACCTGTTTTAACACATTTTAATCTGTTTTTATTTTATTTTATTATACTTGTTTCTTTTATTCCTGTTTATGTAAAGCACTTTGAATTACCATTGTGTATGAAATGTGCTATATAAATAATCTCGCCTTGCCTTGTTTAAAATTTTATAAAAGCATATAAATTCTTTTTATAACAAGAAAATCTTGTTATTCATTCAAAAAAAAAAATCCAAATAACAAAAAAAAAATGTAATGAAAGTAGAAATCAGTAGCTTACAGAATGCAAAAAAACTATAAATCATAAATCCTGTATGCATGTCAGAAACATCTGGCATAAATAATGAATTCCTTATATGATTCAGCCGTGTTTGGTTCTCCTTATCAATATTGAAATCATGTAAGAATTGAAATCAATAGCACCTCTGACCACACGGGAGGGATTTGAAGTTGCCAGATTGTGCGTCTGTGTGTAATTCATACCCAGAGCCAGTTTGCAGACTTAATTTTTATTGAATTGTTGCTGTAATCGGAATACTCCGAATGGAGACTCGGCACATGGCAGAGCGGCAAAGGAACTTCTAAAATGAGCTCTCATACATTAAATTCATGATCGTGTTCTGTTATGTAAAAATGTTAAAAGCTCATTAATCCTTGCTTAAAATGAACATCTTCAACATATGAGTTTTCTAAAGCAGCGACAATACACTTCCTGTCATACTGGAAGGAATATAGATGAATTTACTGAAGTTCACCTCTTTTAGGCAGTGAACAAACGGTAGGTTTGCGGCACGATCATCCTGCAGCCATCTGGTAACATTTCCACGTCTCAAGGATAGAAATCAATAGTAATAATTTCTAAGGTCTCTCTGACACACACACATACACACACACACGCAAGCTTGCACGCATGACATGCATTGTCCTCCATCTTCCTACTCTTTGTTCACAGTTCTCTTCATGTTTTGTACTTATCGTTTGATACATTTATCTCGGATAAGCAGGGGAGTAAATGTTTAGAATGAAATATCAATGCTGCAATCAAGTGCAATGTTGTCCTTTGTTCATTATCACACAGAAATAAATAGAATTATTTTATTAATAGATATAATTATATTACAGAAAAAGACAAAAAGTGTCAGAACTGGAACTAAGAGGAGAGTAAATTAAAATATGACAATTCAAAAAGAAGATATTTTGAAAAATGTTTGAAATTTGATTGCCATTCTTTCATTTTCCTTCAGCTTTGTTTCTTATTTATTAGGGGTCGCCACAGCAGAATGAACTACCATATTTGATTGTATGAATGAAAAAAAAGTGATTTTTCAAAGTATATTCTTGTATCTTTTATGGGAGAATGAATGTAATAAAAAAAAAACATTAGGTTGAATAATTTATGACAGATTTTTATTTATTTATGTATTTTTGGAGGTGTGGAAAGCTGCTGTAGTTACCGTACATTTTTTTTCTTTTTTTTTTTTTGCATTTAGATTAATTTAATTTAATTAATTTACTTTAATCAGTTTAATTTAGTTTAATTAAAAATATAACGTTATATACAGTGTTGTGCACGTTCCTTTATAGTTACAAGTTACTTCTCACAAATAGTAACTGAGTTACATAATTATAAAATTAACTAATTATCAGGGAAAGTAACTATTGTGTTACTTTAAAAACAAATCTAATTTGTCAAATGACTATAAAATAAGTATAAAAATTGTACACTAATCTATTTTAAAGCTGTTGTGAGACAACGTGAGAGACAATCATCAAATTCAACATACAGTTGAAATCAGACGTTTACATACACTGTATAAAAAGGCACAAGACCATTTAAAAAAAAAGTCAGATAAACTTTTTCTCTTTTAGGTAAGTTAGGATTATCAAATTTGTTTCTGTTATGCTTAATAGCAGAATAATGAGAGATATTTTTTTAAGAAATTGTTATAATGTCATTGAAAAGTCAAGTTTACATACAAAAAGATTATTATGTCTCTGAAAAAGCTCAGATGATGGTGTCAAGGTTTTGGAAGTTTCTGATTGGCTAATTGACAACATTTGAGTTAATTGGAGGCAGAACTGTAGAATGGTATTTAAGTAAAACCTCAAACACACTGCTTCCTTGTGTGACAACATGGGAAAATCAACAAGCCAGAATCAACAAAAAAGCCAGATTACAATTTGCAAAAAAGAAAAAGACTAACTTAGTTTGGCCATAATGAGCAGTGTTACATTTGGAGGACAAAAGGGAAAGCTTACAAGCTTAGGAACACCATCCCAACTGTGAAGTATGGAGGCGGCAGCATCATGTTTTGCTGCAGGAGGGACTGGTCCACTTCACAGCATAGATGGCATCATGAAGAAAGAACATTATGTAGAAATACTGAAGCAACATCTCAAGACATCAGCCAGGAAATTAAAACTTGGCCACAAATGGGTCTTCCAGACAGACCATGACCCTAAGCATACTGCCAAATTAGTTCAAATGTGCTTTAAGGACAACAGAGTGAATGTTTTGGAGTGGCCATCACAAAGCCCTGAGCTCAATCCTATAGAAAATGGGCAGAGTTGAAAAAGCTTGTGCAAGCAAGACAGCCTATAAATCTGAAAATCAGGAGGAATGGGCCAAAATTCCGGCAAACTATTGTTAGAAGCTTGTGGAAGGATACCCAAAACATTTGACCAAAGTTATACAGTTTAAAAGCAAAGCTAAAAAATACCAAGGAAATGTATGTAAACTTTTGACTGTCTAGAAATTAATACAAAATTCTCAAAAAAAAAAAAAAAAACAAATCTCTCATTATTCTGGCATGTAAATCATTTAGGTAATCCTAACAGACCTAAAATAGTAAACATTTAGTATGATTTACCATCAGACAATAAAAAAAAATGGTTATGTTCCTTTTTTTAGTGTATGTAAACTTCTGGTTTCAACTGTATCAGTATAAAAATTATCATTACTGTAATTAAAAATATATAATAAAACACATTAGATATTTTAGAACTTCAAATATTTATTGCGCAGACCACAACTTACAAAACTTGTGGTGCTTCATTAAATTAGAATTACTTGTCACAGACGCAAAGAGACTCTCTTGCATGATACATAAACTTTCTTTTCTTTCACCTCAACGAGTGAAACGTAGTGCTTTTATTTCCAGTTTGCAAAAGCTACCTTTGAACTTGTTAGATTTGCCATCATTTTGGCTCCTGGTCATTAGTGTGTGACTGACTGTGCCTGTGTTTGTGTGTGAGCGCCAATGCTACTCTGCCTCTGATTGGCAATCGATAGAAATAGCTCTATCTAAGCCAATCATCACATTTTCAGTTACACCACGTTCACAGACACACCAATCATCATCACTGTTTGATTATGTGTCCCACCCCAGCCCCAAACACATACACAAACCGCAGAGAAAGAGAGGTCCTATGGCTGAGGGAGATGCTGCTCGCATGAAAACAGCTTTGCTGATCTCAATAATAGTAACCCGTATTTTATTGTCAGTACACGCCATTGTAACAGGGAAACAGTAATTCATTTGATTACTTGTTACTAAAAAAAGTATTGCCGTTAGTAATGCCCTTTATTTATAGTGTTGTTATTCCAATCGCTGCACTGAAAAAAGTGGCCCTCAAATTACAGAAATTTACTGTAAAATAACAGTTGTCAAATTACAGAAATTTCCTTACGTTTAATTTTTTGGTAAATTTCTGTAATTTAACATCTGTTATTTTACAGTAAATTTCTGTAATTTAACGACCGTTAATCAATTTTTTTTCTGGCACCCCAGCTGCCCTTGTTTTACAGTGTGGTTATATACCAAAAAAAAAAAAAGATTCAACTGTTCAGGAATATTTATATTTATATAAGTTATATATAGGGCGTTATTTTTTCATAATCTTACTTTAAAAACTTTTCATTTCAATTTTTATGTTTTTCCAATGCACATTCATTCATTCATTCGTTCATTCATTTGTTCGTTCGTTTATTCATTTATTCGTTTATTCGTTTGTTTATTTGTTCATTTATTCATTCATTCGTTCGTTCATTCATTCATTTGTTTATACTTACTGTTTTTTGATTGTTTGTTTGTGTGTGTGTGTCAAGGGGGATGGGGCGTTATAAACCTATTTATCCCTGTAACATGCATCAGCGCTGTTTTATTTATCTTTATTCCCTAACTGGTAACACTTTATAATAACTACACATATTGAATCATTTAATAAGCATTAGCAAATAGTTCATCCATTATCTATTAAGCATTAACTCTACATTAACAGATGTTAATAAGCAGTTCATAACTGCAGATACAAATCCTCTATTCTTATAATGTGCTTGGTTGTTTTATTCATATTTTGTTACTGATTACGTTTTCATTACTGAATTAAATATTGCATTATTTACAAACTAGTTATTTAAGAATACTTGGTCCTATTTTAAGATTATTCAGAATGCAAGTAATTGCATTTGTAATTAATTAAAAAACTGCTCAAATTAACATTTATATATCTTTTTTTTTATTAATAGTTAATTTGTATATTAATAAATGCTTTATTAACTCAACTTCATCCAGTTTGTGACCTAATCTAAAGTGAGGACTATTTATGCTTTATAAATCCCTTGATAATTAAATGATAATTAAAGCCTCATTTATATTCTAAACAGGAAAAAAAATAAAAAACACGACTTTATTAATTTCTATTCATTTGAAGACACACAACTGAAACAGTAATTTTATTTTTTAGATAAGATTGCAAAGATGTATTGTTTATTTGATACTGAACCTTTAATTGTTATTTATAAGGCATTTACAAAGCATAAACAGCGCTCACTTTAGGTCACAAAACTGGATGAAGTTGAGTTAATAGAGCATTTATTAACATACAAATTAGCTAATAGTATATGCCTGAATAATAATAAAAATAATATATAAATGTTGATTTGAATAGTCTATTAATCATTTGCTAACTCATTCTAAATAACCTTAAAAAAAAAACAAATACTCTTAACTGCAAATTATTTGTAAATAATGTGATACTTAGTTTAGTCATGAAAAACTAATCAGTAACAAAGTATAAAAAAGAAGAATTACTGAGCAAATTTTAATTGTGCTTATAAGTCAAGAATAGAGCATTTGTATCTATAAACTGTGTATTAATGTCTATAATGTAGAGTTATTGCTTAACATATAATGAATTCATTATTTGCTAATGCTTATTAGATGATTCATAGTGTGTACTAAAAAAATTCCGTTATTTA